>DWFO01004889.1:0-10986 GCA_018246595.1 Mimoniades nurscia nurscia
CGTACGAGATGGCGTGCTGCTGCCCATACAGGTCCTGTTCACGAGACACGTCGATGGCTCTGATAAATTGGTAAGTTTATATAAGCATTTTAGAAGTTTGCAACTGCAGTAGTTTTGGTCTCTTTGTCTTAGTCGTCAAATAGGTTGGAGGAAATTTAAAATTCTATATTAGCTAGATGTTTGATTCTAAATGATAACCACTATGCGAAGATATTTGTACTAAATCTCTAATATGGCCTTGAAACTCAGATTATTCTCGAACTTAGTTGTTGAGACTTTTACAACACTTGTAAAACATGTCCTTTTTTCTATTTGGAGGCCAAGAAAGATGTTCACTTTCTAAATACATATGTAACATCGTTCCTGTAATCCCCGAAGAAATAGGCATAGAAGTGTAGTACACTCCCACATATACCAGTGGCTGTTCACACAATCCAGACCTCGAGCCACTACTAGTGCTTCTAGTAATTTTACCTGGAAATTTTAGTTGCAAAATTCCAATCGGGCTCGGACCCGGGATTTGAATCTGTGCCCTCTGTGCAAAAAGTCGTGCTCACAACCACTTGACCAACGAGGCTATGTGTCTATAACTTGTTAAATTTGCCTTGCTTTAATAAATGATAAGTATATTTAGCCATTGCAGTGAGTATACAGTTCAGATGTGGTGTCATTACTGAGTCAGTTTAATGTACCTTATATGCACATGTGTTAATTATCATGTTAATAGCTACTCCTTATGTTAAACTGATCATTGTGATTGATGTACATATAAGCAATTTTCTTGTTAACCGACTTCCAAAAAGGAGGAGTACTCAATTCGTCTGTATTTTCTTATTTTTTATTTATATTTGTTACTTCATAACTTTGAACTGGGTGACCCGATTTTGATGAATCTTTTTTTTATTTTGTCAATATTATGCATTTATTACTTTTAAAATTTATGTTATTACAGATTAAGAGAATTCTCTTCGCGCGCATGAACCCCTATCCACAAAAGAAAGTGATAACTTTCAACAAACACACCAACGATTTCTCGTTCAATGTAAACTATGGGGAATTAGACCACATACTTTCAACGGAAATTGTAAACATTGGCCCACTTAACCTCTCTACGGTACTGCTATCTGGAGTCGGTGATGCTTTAGCTAAGAATACCGGTGAGAATATTGTAGCTAAAGGTGTCAAAGCGCATTTCCACATGGACGATTCTGGAATCCTCCATCTAGTTAATGTGGAGTTTGTTGCCGAAAAGACGGTCACAGAAGAAGATGAAGACAAAGATAGCACATTGTCAAAAATAGGAAGTACAATTAGTAAACTCTTTGGTACTGATCAGGATTCTGATAAACCTGAGGATAAGCCTGAAGATAAATCTGAAGAAAACGTACCTGAAGCTCAAAAGAACGATACTGTAAAGGCTAACGAAACAACAACAGACAAACAGAATGCTACTGATCAAGCCGAAAGCAAACCTAAACCCAAGATCGTCGCATTGAAAGAACCTATTAAGGCCGATGAAATAATATTGACTTTGCAGCCTCTTGATCCAGATCAGTTTAAGGCTTCGAAATTAAAGATAACGGAGCTTAACAATATTGATAAAAAGCGAGTTGAGAGAGAAACTGCTCTGAATAATCTTGAAGCTTTTGTTGTTGATGCTCAAATGAAGATGGGTATGGAAGAATACTCTGAATGTGGAACCCCTGAACAGATTGAAGAAATAACAAAATTATGCAAGGAAATTTCAGATTGGCTCTATGAGGACGGTTATGAAGCTGCCACTGATATGTTTGAAGAAAAATTGGCGACGCTTAAAGAAAAAACAAATTCTATTTTCTATAAACATTGGGAGCACAGAGAGAGGCCAGACGCAATTGCTGCTATACGTAACATGCTAAATAGCTCCCAGGAATTCCTCAAAGTGGCAAAGAATCTTACAAAGGATATGAATGCCGATCGCGACGTGTTTACTGATGTTGAAATAACTGTTCTCGAAAAGAAAATAGAGGAGACCAAGACTTGGCTTGATAAATCGATCCAGGAACAAAATGAATTAAACAAGAATGATGACATTAAACTCACTGTTGATAGTATCAGGGAAAAAATGCAGAATTTGGACCGGGAAGTAAAGTATCTCGTGAACAAAATGAAAATATGGCGGCCGAAAAAACCGGCCAAACCTAAGGCGAGTAATAAGACTGAAACTGTTATAGAGAACGAGGAAGAGAAAGTTGCAACAGAAGAAAAATCCGAAGACGAGGAGGGCAAAGTTGAAGAACAAGAGGAGAAACCAGTAGTTGGAGAAATCGAAGAGGACACTGGGGGTGAGACTGAGATACCACAATTAGCTGATGACCACGAACATTCCGAATTATAATATAAAAATGACGCGTGGAGCAACGTAATTTATTTAGTTTAATTTATTTTTTAATTTCTAAACTACGATTGGTGCGTTTGCTTTTTATATTGAAACGTTGTGGTATGGCTGAAGCACAAAACACTGTAACAAATAGAGATCGTTAAAGTATCTAGTTTACGTTGTTGCGTCTATCGTATGTTGGTTAAATTGTGAGCCTCACTCTATGTAATCTACGCTCTTAGGTTAAACCAATTTAAGAAAAGTATTCTACTTAAATTCTTCCTTCTAAATAATTTTTTGCCCTTCATTAGTGTACTCAATCGTAATTTAAAATGAATCAAGTATTTTTTCCATATGTTACAAGGACTGTAACGTTATTTGATTGAAGTTAATCACCCATTGCGATTCTATTGGTGTTTTGGGACAGTGTGGTCTTTTGGAACAGTTTGCATATTGCCCTAATAGCACACGGACTATTGACAGGCCAATTGCAGACGACATATGAATTTCCTTAAAATGTTTTCCTTTTCAATTAACTATTTATAGTGATGAGTAAACTAATTATATTTACAATGTTCATTGTTAAACATGAGGCTTATACTCAATTAAAATATAAATGTAATGTTGTTTTTCCACGTTGTAGTTAATTAATTTAGAAATTGCAGTATAAAGAGCAAACGTCTCATAGAAATTCAATTTAAAATCTCAAATCTGTGGCCGCTTTCTCAATATGATGCAAAATAACGTGAAAATGAAAATAATGGTTAATACTTATATAGAATATAAGGTTGAATTCTCAATGGCGTAATTAAATAGATGTTGAAATAAAATGAAAAAAATAAAAAATAAAAATACAGTAGTCTTAATGTGCATTGGTGCGTCGATTTTTTTTAAATGAAATATTGGAAATAGGTCTCAAATTATTCTATATCCTCAATTTAAAAAAAAACTCGTAAATATTTCTCTCCACAGACATCTTGTGCCTTTTTCCAATAGAACATTACATCACACTTACTATGCTCAATTACTTGTATTTTATTCAATCCCATAATCATAATAAAACATAATACACTGGTATACTTATTGAGCTTTTGAAACTGATCTTGTTATGTTTGGGCCACTTTTATTAATCCACAATTCGACATTTGTGGGATTATAAAAATGGTTGGAGTTGTAAATGTTTTTGTATTTCCTTTTCTATTATTATTATTATTATTAATATTTTGGATTGTTACGATGTTCACTATTTATCTGTAATGATAGCAATGAACCCAAGTCGGCACTGTATGTGTATCGTATTTATTGATATGTGATATGTAATAATGTATGTTTGAGAGAATGGTGATGGCAATGGGCTGTTTTACTTGTCATTAGATGGACATATATTGTTGTTTGATTCGTATTTTAAACAGAGTAAAGTGACTTTTGGTACAACAACAGGCAGGCCTAGTCTGCTCAGGTGATAAATGTCTCACAAGTTTTAATTAACTAAAAACGAAGCCATTACTTGAGTTCTTCTATCATATTTTCATATTATAAAAGTCGTCAGGGTGTCTTTTCTGTCATTCATTTAGGCAATACAAATGTAGAGAACATGGAATACAAAACACTTGTTGTATCTACCTTACAGACATACATACATACAACTACATTTTGTCATTTGACCAATTTATGAAGGAAATAAGTTCATCGTCATTTATAGGAGGGTTATCTTACCACTAAAGATTCTAGGGGGACACTATATATTAATAATATTGTTTTGTCATTTGTAAAATTTTCTACTAGGACTAAGGAAAATTCTAGATAATACAGGATATCCTTTGATGGAAATGTTTATGATTAGAATTCCATAATATACTTGTATTTTTTGTAATAATTGAAAACTAAATACTGTATTTGCTATGTACTTAGTTATATTTAACATTTAATTTAACAAGTCGTTGGTACCACATCATTTAGATTTATTTGTTTATAGCAACTCCTTCACGTGATTTTATTATTTGTTTTAAGCATATTTGGAATAAGAGTAAAACAACGAATGTATGTCTTGAGTGAGATTCGTTCAGTACCCAGTCGCAAATGGAAATAAATAAATAAATGAACCCAAACGTAGTTTTTATTTAAAATGTTACCTTCAATGTTGAGCCAATGCTCCACTTACCCATGTAAGTAAACACTTGACTGAATTTGAACTAAATGGAAAATAGAACTTGGTGACTGTAGTTAAAGGGCATTTTAATTTATACACATTTATCATCAGCCTTTAGAAGTCTCCTGAGGGTTTATAACAAACGCAAATATTTTAACAGTTTGTTGCATTTACATTATATCAAAAGCTAATCCATTTTCTACATGTACAATATATAAGAGTAATGAAGGACACATGTACTGACTCATTGCCATTTTCATGAAGGTCATGCCAGGCATCATCATATTTATAAACAACTTATAAATAAATAATAATGTGATAAAATCACAACATTATTCATTGCCGCTACTAGTTATCATTTAGAATCGTATGACGTACAAAAATTACATTTTGGCGTGTTGGTGACGTCAGTGTTTAATTTAGGATAGAAAATGGTAGTGTTCGTTTCTTAATCTTATTAAAATCTGTTTTTAGACTATTCTGATATTGATGTCTGCTTATGACGCACCTAGCGCATCGCGGAATCAGCTAAGTATAATCAGAAAATATGCGGAGTTGTACTGCGCACGATAGGTACAACCAGAAAAAAAATCTAAATACCATCTCTGTAACTGTAAAGAATAATAGTTGTTAATTTGATTGATACATTTAGATGTACAAAAATAATAAAGAACACTGGACTAAATGGTAAATGACAGAAATAATCTGAGAGAAAAAGGTACAAAAATAGTATGAACATTTTTTCCGATGTTAACAATTACTAAATAAGAAATAAAACACAATAAAAAAAATTATTCTTAACAAGAACGAAAAAATCAGAGGCCGTAATTGCAGGTGGGTAGAGATAGTATGGCCGTCATTTCCCATTATTACGACGCGCCTCGTTTCGTAAATCGCATAGCAGTTTATTTCTTATGTCTGTTTTCCACGCCTCTCAAATCAATTGCAGAAACAGGTGCAGCGTTGGCGTTTCCGCAAGTAAAACTTGGACGAAAGCGACTGCCTCTTCGAAAGTTAAAGTTTTTTTTAATGTATCGGCACGCAATAGGTTTCTTACCTATAGGGTAAGAATCCCAATTTCTGTACCCTTATAACCCAGGACGATTTCAAACACTTTTAACTAACTCGAGGGATTAATAGGTATCTCCTAGTTAAAATAGATTAAGATGGTTTTCTTAAGTTTTGCCCTACAGGCAAACTTTGTATAACGAAGTTCCATGCTGCGGAGTAGAAACTCTTGGTTCTTTTTCATAAGTAACGATCAAGTGAGTGTATAAGAATGTAAGAAACGAGCATAGCTTCACGTTGCAACAGTAAAAAACATTGCCACAACTTTTCCAGTAATGTGGACTGTACGTATGTGTATTAATATAAGAGTTTGATATGAGGCTGTGGTTTTATCATTTTTATACAGGGTTGGGGTAAAATAGGGTAGGCATTATTACGAAGAAATTTAAATTACATTTGCGTTTTCTAAATTTACTTTGTTCTTAGATCAATGTTTTTTACAAGTTTTTTTTTTATGTTCAAGTACTACAGGCTTGGGTGGTCTTAAAATGGAAGTCATGTTTGTGCTCTTAGATAGATAATACACTTATCGGGTTGTGTCTCTTAGGAATTATTTAGTACCTATTTCATTGTCTTCGTGACTTGTGAACGTCTTATGTGAGCATGGTTTTTCCTTGTGCACTTTTCATCGTTTCCTAAAAAATAAGGTTTGGAGTGAGTACCTAAATAAATTAATAATTTCGTTTGAAAAGGTTCTGAAGCTATACATCTTGATACAAGGTTTTATCTGAAAGCTAACAAGGGATACATTTTGATTAAGCTGGTAACTAAATTCGCATGAAAATTTTTGATAACATGAAGTTCCGATCTTCGCGGATTTGGTGTTATTTTATGGTTGGATGCTGTGATCGGATCACATTGTGATAGGATCACGATGTGATCATGTTAATGGATGTTAAAATGTTAATGGATCACAGTGATTCATTAACATTTTGTAAGATACTTTATTCAAATTGTTCAGCTCCTAATATTAGATTAACTAACGAACACTAACCAACACAAAAAGTCAGTTGTAAAGTTTTAAGAGAACCTCGACCAAAAGTCGAAGAAAATGGCAACCGGGCTTAATCTCTGTTTTTCCTACCAAAGAGTTAAAATAGTTTCTCAGAAAAGTTTTGTGCCAAGTTTATGCAAAGTGCAGTTTAACTAAACGGAATAAGTTCTGACGCCCGATTGTTTTTTGCAGTTTGCATAGTCAGGAACTATCTTTAAAACTATTTAATACTATTGAAAAAAACAAATCGTAGCCTTTTAAAACGGAAACCATGGTATACTTAAATGACCGAAAAACAGGAATTTAAAAGATTATAATAACAGATATCAACGTCTAAACTCCACAAACCATTTGCACATTTTCCAAAGTTCAAAGTGAAAACAAACTGTGCAATAAACACGGAAGTGTCTTGATATAAAACTTGGAACAAATGTGCACCGGCTACCAACTTAGTGTCGAAGAATGTACACGAGTGTAGGTAATCTTATTTTTCCTTTGTAAAAGAAGATACGCGAATGTTCTCGCTAAAGTTTACCGCGAACTTGCCAGCGGACTACAGTTTAATGTAAACCGCCAAAGTTCTGCAGACGCTTCGACGTGTCTCTACGATCCGCGTAGCATCAACATCGAAGTTTACTGCATCACCTGTCTGTGTTGTAATGGTTAAAAAAACTTGGTAAATTAAATGAAAAGAACATTGCAGTGTACAAAAAACCTTATTTTACTTTATTGCGCACTCACATGTACAAAAGTCCTATCTTTGCACTTTAGTTTGTAGGTTCGTAACTTCACGCCTGTAATCCCCGAAGGGGTAGGCAGAGGAATGCAGAACACTCCCACGTTTAACCGGTTACGTTTACGTAAGTAACTTCACGCCTGTAATCCCCGAAGAGGTAGGCAGAGGAATGTAGAACATTCCCTACGTTTACGTCCCACTATGGAATAGGTGGTGAGCCTATTGCCATATTATTGCCTATTTTCGATAGTATAAAAAATGTCAAACACGATACTATGCCTATAATATTAAGCTTTCACTATAAATGAAAAAACATGCAATACCACGTGGTCTACCGCGCAATTAAGCGCAGTATCGTAACACACCGTCATACATCAGATCGACATCTTGATAAAGCTCAGGCTTTGTACTCTTGATAAAGCTTGACAGGGAAACAACTCAGTCGTCGGCCGCGTCGCGTCGCCCGGACCATTTAGTACCGCGACTAATAAGTTCCGGGGTTACGCAAGCATTTTATTAATATGCACGTTTAAAACACTTACGCAAGACGTGTGACTCGCTAACCGGCAATACACTCAACCGGGGGGACAAAATAGTTGAGCTGTTCAAAATGCAATATAAACGTTTTGTATGTGCGCGATTACAATTCGCTGTATAAGTGTCGCGTAATCATGGGCCCCAATGAACACGAAATACCCATTTGTATAGGTCCACCGTTCGGTTGAGTTTAATTCCTTACAGCGCCACTTGAATGATAAAGACATACTTTATATTACTGATTTTGTCTCGAAATCAATTTTTCGTAAGATTAAAATTAAAGTAATTCTTTAATACGGCCTGACTGCCGCGTTGGACGAGTGGTTGCAAGCGCGACTGCTGAACGGAGATCTTGGGTTCAAATCTTGGATTGAGTACTAATTTATTTTTCTGAGTCTTTCTAGTAGTAATTTCTAGTAGTAGCTCGTCGGAGTCTGGATTTGTGCCCGATGTATGGCTACAATAAGAGTCAACAGGCTCACCTAGGCTAGTGGTAAACCTAACTGGTAAAAGGTGGGGCTACTAAACTCCTTTGCCTATCTTTTCGGGGATTACAGTTTTGGTGTTACGTTTAATTTCATTAATTACCTTTATTACCTATATATGAAAATCCTGATAAAATTATTGTACCGGTTTACATGGCATGCATTAAACCTAGGCGGGCTATGTGAAAAACTACCCAGCCTTAAGTCACTAGAACTTAAGTCGATACATAATTTAATAATGTAAACTTTAATCATAAAAACATTACAATCCTTCTCAATACACTTATGTTGATACAGATGCGATAATCAACGATAGCGATTCAGAAACATCGTAGCAACTCAACGTAGAAGCCGTAGACGAACGTCGGGTCATAAAATTTTAACATCAATAATTCATACAGTCCAAAATATTGATGACTGTTTAAAGTTGAAAATACTTGCTCATAAGCTCATACACGCGAGTACATTTCTAAATGTAGGTACATCCGTTCTAACGGATTATATCAAGATATACCGCTCCGTTACGAGTGAGTAAATTTGGCGGGCAAATAAATCACTCGAAATGCACAGAGACGTAGATATTGCGCAATAGAGAATATGAATGATTGATACATATATACGATACGTACCTACATATCTATGTGTACATGTGTGCATCTTAGCTCATCCACACGGATTAGTCATAGTATCGACCTAACGTATCGATTACATTATGAAATTCAGATGTGAATTTCTTAGAAAATTGTTGCAACGTTACTTATCAGTGAATTTCACAATGAAACAGAACAGTGCGAGAACAGCAAGGTCACACTGACACGTTTAATGTGTGAAACAATGTACAGTCACCAGAATTTACTGTGCGAATGATTCAGAGGAGAGCTTTAGAAAACTCTTGTGTAGCTCAGAATCGAAATTATATGCACACCGCTGTTCTAAATTCTGCTTGTGACACTTGTTTCGTATCTTAACACATGATAGGCAATATTGATTACAAATTAAAAAAATAGTCAAGCAGCCATGAAAAAATATAAAAGTTATGTAAAAACCGACTGGCAATTGATAAAAATAAAGATACTATGTTACAATATTACAATGCTGTTACTCTTCTTAATAGGTATATGTAATGATTGAAATAAATAAAATTAATTTCCTTCGTCATTTCGTTCACCTTGAAATAAATCATTGGATAAATCGGACGGTCATAATAAATCTTTATATAAAGACTGTTACAAATCATTAAGGTGTTAATACCAATATGTATCGCGGGTAATTGAATTCAAAATGCAAATCATCAATTAGCGAATTAGCGCTAAGCGGACAGATAAGGGGCAGCGTGCACGGCGCGACCATTAATCTACATTACCATCAAAATATCCATTTATCTTAGTTTCTAAAGAAGTTCGACACTGCTCAGTGCGCGCGCCGGCTGTCGTGCGCATAAGCGGACGATTTTTCGGGATTACGTATGACGTGAGTCATAAAAATAGTAATAAACGTTGTAGTCGCGAGACCGGGTTACGCAAACCGGCCTCATGCGGTATGACGCAACGCGAACTTTCTGCGGTCAATGTCACCGCATGTAAAACGTAGCTACCCGCCTATGTAGCTACCTGCCCGTTCGTACATAAAACGTTCTTTCGTCGTGTACTGACCTTAGATTGGTCAGTTAAGATCATTATCGACGTTAAATTACTTTCGATTCGGACTTTATAAGCCACTTGATACGTATCGTGCCGCGCTGCGTGTGCAAGTTCGTGGCTGGTGCTACTCAAATTTCGGTTGATGGAACATAATATTGACTTTTACGGGTATTATTACTTTTTGATTTATTTTATATTTCTCAAGCTTTATTATATTATGTAAACGTATGATTTTAAATATTTTCTAAGGAATATAGTTTTTAGGTAAGATTAAAACTGTGCCTGCTCCCACTAGCTTGAATGGATACGCTAAAGTGGCCCTTAGCGACTCAGAACCAGCAGTAAGAATACATCATTACTTGACATTTACCGTCAAAAATGTCGAAATGTTTCTCTTGTGAATAGATTAACCAATAAAGAACACTCGAGTAACGATTCAAATAGTTTAAATTACAGTATACTACATTAGTCAGACACGATAAGGAAAGCTGCAAAGACCACAAAGGGCAGAGAACGGATACAAGGATGAGAAAAAAAATACAACCGAGGTAACAAAGTCGATGGAAACTGAAACACAAAGAATTGATCACGTCATTCACTCATTTGGTTCGTCCAATGATTAGTTGATAAAATAGATCACGACTGTTGGTCGTCGCCCCCGGCACGATTGGTAAGCGTAAGCACCACTTACAGTGACAGCGAGCTGGATTCACGACGTTTTTTGTCCGATAAAAGTAATTGTGTTTGTTTAATAGAACAAGGTCCACGTTGATTAATTACCACGTACACAAAAAATTGCCATAACTGTCACGAGGCGTCCGCAAAAACTTAACAGAACGTTAACAGAGAACTTTTAGAAATATTAAGGGCTCTTTCAATTTAGACGTTTCGTGTCGGACCGCTGCAGTGCCGAAGCGGTGCGTTTGTCGCACGGCGCACGCACGGTCGTTTGTTTTCATACAAAATGCACGGTGCGGCAACAGTGCGGCGTCGGTACCGCGAACGCGCGTCGACAGGA
>DWFO01004890.1:0-10986 GCA_018246595.1 Mimoniades nurscia nurscia
AAAAGTAACTGGTGAAACGTGGGAATGTTCTACATTCCTCTGCCTACCTCTTGGGGGATTACAGGCGTGAAGTTACTATACTATACTATTCTCCTGTAACAGTCGTGTTCTGATCAAAATTATCGTATCTGATTCTTGCTAAACTCGCAGGTTATTTATAAACACAGTCAATTATAAAGTGTACCTCGCACAGAATGTCAATCTTTTCACTTCTTCGTTCTTAGACATTTGTAACCGATAAGAGAAAATATATCTGCCCTGTGCCTGCGAAAATACCACACTAATTGATCGAAATTTTCAAGCATGTTTCGTAGAAGTAGACTGATACCAATTAAAGTATACGAAGCTCAAAAGAATAACTTTATAGTACACGCCATGAAAACAATATCAGACATGAGCTTCGCAAAACCTATATCGAGTAATCCGAAGCATTTTTGATATACAAACACAATGACCTTGTATGTAAATATGTATTATACAAATGTGTTTAACTAAATAATATTTCATACGAATCAAGCACAGTGAGAGTGAAAGAGAGATCACATTATAAGGGTATCTGAGATCAAATGGTCGATAAGGTCAGCGAACTGACTAATGGGCATATGCCCCATCCTAACGACGTAGGTCATTGATCCGGTGAGTTTGATAAATACAGACTACAATTCTATAATGGACCAACTTCCATCAATTTATTGCAATAAGTATTATTGCATAGAATGTTCTAAGATATGTGAAATCTGACAACCCTTACTTGGCAAGGGCGCGCCAGACAGTGGCATTAACCCTCTCACTGTGAGGAGACCCGTGTCGATAAAAACTTGTAGAAAATCCAATAAGTGATACTGAAATCTACCTGAACTGTAGCCCTGGTATATTTAAACTGCTTCGAAAACGACTTCAGTTGATTTAGCTTTATAACGAAAGTCTCTCCCTACATCAGGTATAATGTGCTTACACGAATATCCTAATAATAAACGGTTTACATACGAGTACTTAAAAGTTCATTTACAATACCTTTAAAGTGTACACGCATGCTATTTATTAACAAATAAAGTATACATAAATTATGTGCTCTGCCTAAAACAATAATGTCTTTGTAATAGTTAAAATAATTCTATTGTCTCGAGGAACATTCCCATGTTTAATTAATTATTTCGCGATGTTAGAAACAGGGTTTTAGACGAGAATTTTGGAGGAGAAAGCTCAGGGAATTTCTCCCAATTCGAAATCAGAAAAACCGCTAAGAAGACGAGAATAGAATTTTTGATTTAAACAAATTTACGTGGGTTTTTGCCAAATGAATATATTATATTTACCATCCTACTACAATATATACCAGAGCGACATACTCTAAACTGCCTAAATACTCTAAAGCAGCTTTAAATGTTACAGAAGCACTATCTATTACATTGGTCCCTGATATAAGCACTGCGAATATTGTGGACAGTATGTTAATAACTAAAATCTAGAGACGCTAGATGAAAAAAAAGATAACCGTTTTAGTTAGAAACACCTTGTAGGATATGCAGAGCTCAAGAGTTAAGATATTTTCAAAGGAAGGTGCCATTAGTTGGCGCCTTCAGGTTGTGATGTAAGCGACTTCTGCCATGGGACTCTTCCTTCGCAAAGTATACGGATGGCCGGTAAATACAAGAGATTAAAAAATATTATCAAAAGTGACAGAACAAAACATTATCAGTACACAGATTGGATTTTTCCACTAATATAGTCGATATGTAAGATATATATAGTTTGCTGTTCCACTTACTTATCTGTTAAGCACGGAATTTCCATCGTTAGAGGTTAACATATAATTCGTCACCCAAATACTATACATATTTACATAATTATACATTAATGAATATGGTCCGAGTTACAATACTCTTAAAGCCAAATATGTGAAATTGGCTAAGGAATAGCGGAAAAGGAATTTTTATGAATTTTGAGGAAGTTCCGCAGCGTGTAGTCGGCATATTTCGCAAACCTTTAGTTTGCAAACCATCGACTTAGTTACGCCAGAAGCGATTAGCTGAAGTTTAAAATTTTTGTATCTACACCTCCTAAAATAGTGACAAGGTTGGTCTAAAACCTGCTCCGCTTGGGAGCCACTCGATACGTTTTCAGCAAGCCAACATGACTACAGCTTTTTGCGCCTTTTTGTGTGATGCTTTAATTATTTTATTTACGTGGTCCCCTAGTTTAAAAGAAACGTAACATGATGCCTGCAATCCCTTAAGAGAGAGGCAGAGGATTGCAGTGTACTCGCACGTTTCATCACCTACATTATAGGTTCCATTGTATAAATATGATATAGGTGGTGAGCCTATAGTCATACATAGGGCACAATTTCAGACTGGTAGCTACTATTAGGAATTTGAAGTGAATTTAAGTATAAGACTGAGGTTCGTAATTAATTTAAGTACGAGTTTTATTGCTAAGGGCGGTTAGAGCTTCTTAAAGTAGAGCGTGAAAGATGAAAAGCGTCCTTAATTACTTCAATTAGCGCAGCTTTTCATATTTATGCTATTAAAAGCCACTCATTAAAAGCGTATTTACGTCGATGTTGAAGAATTATGTCATGCTAATAAAAGCCTTTATTTCATCATCCAATTAGACGCTGAGAGTATTTAATGTAATTATTTCTTATGTGGAAATTTAAGATCTGATTTTATTTTATATCCAACGGAACAATTCGATGTAATGATTGAGAGACGCAGCGCAGTACCGTGTTTACCTAGTACTCGTATGGCTTTTGAGTTTTTAAAACTGAAAAAACAAATTGTATCAATTATAATTATAATTGTAAACTTCTATCATCGTCTTTCTTACCGAATTCCACTGATAGATCCGTACAGAATATGTCGTACATACACAGCCTATGTGTATAAGGTTAAAATCTATTGAAAAACATTATATATGCATCAGTTTAAATAAGCATGATGTTACAAAGTTATAAGTAACAAAACTGACACCGAAAAGTAACAGAACAACACACCGGTATTTTCCCGAAGAGGTAGGTAAATAAGTGCAACGTACGTTTTATATTTCACAAAATTTTGATTGTAGAAATAGTCAATTAAATCAGTTACTGTTTCTAGAAGCATTTTTTCTGAAAAAATAATAAAAATTCCTTGTTCTTCGTTCTCTTCAAACAAGGGTGGGTGTACATTGGTACACCATTGTACGGTATTAAATTGTACCGTAAAATGGTAATCGTTGCCACAATGTGCACAGGACCATCTTCTAACTGGCTCGTACACATTTACATTTGACTGACTGATACATAAACATCGACCGAAATAGAAGCTGACCGGGCATTAGCATCGAGGTGACATTATTGGAATGTAGTTTGCCATGGCTAAGGTTTTTTCTACAAGTTTTTTGTACCTCCTCAAAATGTATGTGATTACCGCAAAGTAAACCAAATGTCCACTGAATATAAGCTTGTCATAACATTTTGGGTATACGAAGTTCCACACATCAACTCTTAAATGACTTAACATGATGTGGCAAAAACAATTGACAAAGTATTTCAACTTGACCACTGCCCTGTTGGTCCAAAGGTTACTGTGGTGAGTTAAGGGTTCGATTCTTGCAGAGGATAAATATTTTTCTGCTGCACGTGTACTTATTTTGTTTCGAGTGATATTGTCTATACAAGCATGTATTTAGAATCCTATAATTACGTTTTGACAGTTGCTGGATTGTAGAAGTACCTATAGGTTCTTCTTAATTCCAATCAGAGGGCCCTGTGTAAGTCGTCCCAAGATATTACTCGTAATTCAAAGGTATTTAAGCGAGCCACAGACTACGATGATAGTATTTCATTATATTACTTGACAATCGAAGAGCACATATCACTCTGACCTACTTAGCCACGACAGAAGGACAGTCCTAAAAAACATCAGATACATAAAAGATCGAAGCGAGCGGAAGATATTAAGAGGGCGGTATGGCAATGACGTGCCTAATGGGCGGTCGGGCCGGCCCACCTCTGGCATTTGTGTCTGATATTTTTGGTAGCACTCAGCATTTAACGAAAATAACGAATCGAAAGACATGTAGAGATAATGCGCACTAGATTAAAATGTATTTTTTATTACGTCGAGCCACACAGCTAATATTGTATTTACGAATATAGGTACTCGTATATACGAAAACGGCCAAGCAGCCCGTCTTCGATATTGCATAGACTTGTGATAATTGACACGCTGTACATAGCGTTGAATCCTATCAGTGTTTGCCTAACATTGTTCTGCCATGCCCCGGTAATTTTCACTAATACTTTTAAACCCAATCTGATGATTTAATTGGGTAAAATGATACATATTTATTAATAGTAAAAAGGTTTTATTAGTACTACATGCTTTGGTATCGCCTAAATTTTAGTGTTAAGAATGGATTAAGTGATTAAGATTTTAGCCTGTTACTCCCTGGATCTGGAATTTAAATGTTGGTCATCATGTTTATACTCGGTTGTGTAAACAACCACGGACATAAATATAAATCCGAAAAAACGTCCGTAACTTAGACAGCCGACACGTAATTTAATGAAACTTAAATTTACCCCTGTAATCCCCGAAGAGGAAGGCAGAGGAATCCTTTACTTATCTCTTGCGTTTTTGTCCCCCTATGGAATAAGTGGTGAGCCTATTGCCATATACGGGGCACATTTCCAGACTCCGAGACCTACGAGAAAATCTAAATTAGAAAAATCAGACAGTGCCCGAACCAGGACTTAATTTAATCATTTTCCAATGTCCTAATCGTAAAGAAATTATTTTTGTTTCACTTAGAACAGAACTTTCAACATAAACTTTGACTAGAATTATCGATTCTAAGTTTAGTCAATTCGAAAAGAATTATCATTTTCAACAACTGTTGTTGTGAACCAACAACAGTTCAACAACCAATTGTTGTTTCACATTTCGACACGGGTCGCCTAGAGACAGGGTTTAATAATATTCAGCTGCCATGTTGGTAATTCTTTAAACGACAATAAACACAACCAGGAAACTTTCCAACATGTTTTATGTATACGAATGTTTTATGTACATAAAGATACATATATGTATTGAGGGCAAACGTAAGAAGACATTTTTATTCATTCAGCACGTCATGTTTTATCCACGATAATATCAATGGGCTTTATGAAATGTTCAACCTTTTCTCTTGACACAAAAATTTTTCTGGAAACAAGAGTTTCCACACTCTAATTTTAATATACTTAAATGCGAAATCGTTAAACTCGATTCACTTAGCACTCAATTAGAATTCGATCTAGTACGGTAACGAGCGTTCATTTTATTTCTATACAATTGCACGTTCTATTTTCCGTTCCACCGAATCAAATTTCATTCGTTCAGAGCCGAACACAATTACATTCAGTCTGAATGGATAATCGCATAGTGCTTACTTTTCTATTTCACTCACAACAATGCTTCTTCACAGTATTGTAATTTTAAACTGTTGTCTCGAATCGATTCCCAATATGTCGATTTGAACAGCTCTACATTATAACTTGGTTGCGTTTAGCTGTATTATAATTATTGATACTGTGTGCAAACCTATTAATAGGTCAAGTTTCCCGAATAGTGAGAAATTTTCTTATCAATCGGCTTCTATGAAGTAAAGATTATAATAAGCTAACTTATGCGTGGGTAGTTCAGAATGCTTATTAAAATACTTCAAGAGTAGAGTAGAGTAATTGCTAAGGTCTGCTTGGCATCCCAACCCCCTTGGTAGGGTTGGGATCTCCTTAGATGCTCGTCAAAATTTCTCATTAATGATCACCTATTCAAATTATTATATCAACCAGAATTATCTAGCGCCCTACATCGTACCCAAGCTGACAACTACATGGGCTATCTGAACAACAAATAAATTATCTACATTTTAATTCACTTTTGGATATTTCAATCGTCCATCGCTTACAAAAGCGTACAAAGTGATCGTTATATTTTAATGTGTATCAAAGGAACCTACCTCATCGAGCGGCGACTGTCTGTTAAGTACGAACATACGAGTATACTGCCCGGCACAGCCTGGATATCGCGACTAATACTTTCACCACGATGTCTGATCATTCAAGATCAGCTATCAACTCGACGGAGAAGAGATGAGCAAAAAAATTAACATTTACTTACCAAGTCGTTCAATACACAATTCGCGCTATGATACTGTTATAGTTGTTTCATTTTAATTAATTCATTCGTTTCGCTCACACTTTATTTAACAGAATGTGAATATTTAACCTAAATATTTGACATAATACCATTAACATACATATTTTATGCAAATGAATGAATTATTTTCATTTATTATTAGTTTGGTCGGGTGGTTTATTCATTTTTTAAATGCATTTTTATTGAACGCAAAAGGCGGCGACGCAAATCGAATTATCGGTGACCATGGCTAACGTCGGGAGTAGAAAAAAATGGAGATTTTATGACATTGACTGTTTTCGGTGGCCTGCGGCACGGTTATCATGACGTTGCCACATCTTGTTATCGCCGGTCGGCGGTAGGTCGACGGTTTTTATAATCTAAACACAAACATAATATTACGTACAATTAGTATTATTCTTCATGTAATAATCTATGTTTTATGTGTGACCTGTAATCTCTTTTCTTTTATTGTATTTTAACGTGAAGGAATTAATATTATATAAGATATTTGTTTGAGAATTACTTCAGATGTGGTAATAAACGTGACATCACAACTGTCTTTTCCGTACAGGTATGCTGAGAAATATAATACATTTCCACATTTCACCATACACCTGGCTGAAATCCAGACTCTGAGCTAGATACTATTAGAAATTCTAACTTTGAAAATGCCCGACTGAAAATATCCGACAATGCCCGACCCGGAAATCGAATCAAGAACAAACTTTATTTACTTTTCTATATTATCTATATTACTGACCTTACTCATGTTTACTTACGGAATACTATCGTTTTATTAAATATAAATATATCCCTTACCGTCCCTGGGGTCAGTTACTCTATATGCCGAGCCGGAGGTTGTCTGGTCGATTAAGGATAAACATTTTGACTCATGAGCAAAAGTGTTTCCTTTGCTCATGAGTCTTTGGTAAAATTATTGAAATAAGAATATATACACATATGTATTTAGAAATATAAATAAAAGTAATATATAAAAAGAGTATGACTAACAGGAGAAGAATAGAAGTAGAATATGAAGAAAGTATGATTAATAAAAGAGGAAGAGGAAGTAGAACATATAAAAAAGTATTATAGAATTATTATTCAGAAGTATAGATTATTATTAGAAGTCTCCGAAACCGGCGTGCGTACCTATATGTACGATACATATGAAAAGAGTGATGAATTTAGAAGCGCGTCAGGTCTGCAAGGATAAAGATATTTGGCAATCCGTGCTCTCTGTCTACCCCGTAACAGACTTAGCGTGAAGATATGTATGTATGATTAAGAAAGTTTATACATATATACAGAAAAAAAAACAATAGACAATTTGGTGTTTACAGTTTCACTCTATCTGTACTTTTCATTCGATCAACTTCTCATGTGGACACATTGTGATACAGAAATATGAAGTTCCATTTGCGTCATCTGCAACCCTTCTGTCTCACCATTGTTGCAACACGATCGCAACGAATGAGAATATTTTAGTGAAAGCATATTCGTAAAGCTTTGCTTACAATGCTTTCGTTTATCGCCAGTATGAGTAGTACATATTTAAGTTTGATGCCTCCTTAAAATTGTCTCGTTCTTGTCGAGATCTCAAGCCCTAAGCCTGCTGATATTCGGGCCTAGTATCTAATCGTAAATGAATATATTTTAACCTTAATATATAATTTAGTAGGTATCAATTTTGTTACATAATCTTAACACGTAATACAATATTCAAAACGTGCCAAAGAGTACACGTGTCCGGCCGCTTTACAAGAACCCTGCGGTGCTAAACACCCACGTGCATAGGAAGCCTTATAAAGTGAAACTCAAAGTTTATATTGTCTCTACTTATGAGACTTCCAACTCCGCTGGCGCATTTATACGGGTGCCAATGTCGGGGTTGTGTAACGCAACAGCCACGTATATATTAGATATATATAAAATGAACAACTTCGGTTTTTGCAGTTACGCAAATGTTTTATTTGTTTATGGACCGGCCTTTTGTATATCGACCCCTCTACTTGTGTAGTGGTGCAGTCTAAAGTCCTGCATTCGATTCTTACATACATTTGTATGTATATTTATTGTTTGTCTAGTCGAACTAGGTTCTGAACAGTTTGGGATCAGACGTGCGAGATATTGTTGAGTCATTAATATCTATTTTACACTAAACGTTGCCAGCCATATCTTTGTTATCTAAAATTTCACTTTTAAGAGAGGCTATAAAATGTATTTTAAGTTGACCGCGTCCTTTGTGTGCTCAAGTTACGTCAATGACAAATTCCAATATAATTGATTCAGTGACTTTGTCAAATGTTTGAATCCCACGGGAATATAGTAAATTTATTCGGGACGAAAGTAAGGTTATATTATTTTCTCGCCTGTTTCGATTTTGGGAATTAACCAGATAATCACAGTGGACAATGTGATATAATAGAAATAAAAAGCAGTGGACATCTCACCGCTGGGAAGGTTTTTAATGACTTTATGACTAGTGAGACTTCTTTTCGTTTACACGAGTACATTAATAAATGTGTTAGCAACTCAGCTTCACTCAACAGTTCTCAATTATGTAAAAACGTGTCAGGCAAGCTTCTGGAATAATCCAGACCAAGTTTTAACATGCTTGTCACTATTTAAAGATGGATTATAAATTATAAGTCACTAATGTCTATTATATTACTGCTGTACATTTAGCTAAAGAATAAAAAGGCCTAAAAATATATTGAATTCAAATCTCAATTTTATAACAGTTCAAAAGTAAGTTTTGGTACCATAAAGTTGGGTGTACTTTCTTCTCGGAAAAGTTTAATAAATTTCGAATGTACACCACGTGTTTATATCACATTAATTTAAAAAGTAAGTAAGAAAGAAAGAAATGTCGTCTGCTAGTAACACATTGAAATGCATAGATTTTAGTGAGAAAAACACATTTATATAAAAAGCAAAAACACGTTATAAAAATTTATGTAAAACGAACCATAAACGTATCATATGTAATTATTTATACATCTAATTATAAAACTGTGCAGTCCTAACGAAAAACTGTTGTAGGTACTTTTTATTTCTTCGCGTACAGTCCATAAGATTTTGACATTCGACTTACAGCGAAGTTACAATCAGAACCGCATATAAGGCTTTTAAGGCTCCATCTGATAAACGTCGCCTCTATAAGTTGTCACGTATGAGCATATTAAGCAATGGAAATGATAATAAACAATTCTGATAAATGAAAAATAAGGCAGTAATATCGGTAACGTAGTATTATTAAATACTGTTGCATCCAAGACACATATATAACGGTCAAGAAACAATGTGAGTTTAAATATCTCTCTATATTACGCTTTTCAACCAATCAACGTCTAAGCAGAGTGGAGTGAACGTCAATCAATACTCCCCCCGATCATTGCCATACTTGAGAAGATGTGGGGTTTTCATGGGTTACGGCAAGAACACAAGTTGATACAACATTAACTCAAAGAACTTACCCCGGCCCAGTTAAAGTTTGGAGGGCTTCTCAGCCGAAGTAATTACGGAGAGTTTCAGGTGACCTAAATCTCATCCAACTCCAAACTAGAGCATGGTAATTTAATACATAGTATGTTAAATTTCTAGTCATACCTTATCTAGTACATCAGTATCACGTCTGCATTTAACATAAAAACTAAGAATATACTTTATTTCAGTACAAAATGATGTAGTGATATTAAAAAATAACCGGATTCACCCAACTGATTAAAATTTAAATTTCGAAAATTTTAAGTAAAGAGAAAAGGACTTATATGTTCATAAAGCCGCACGAGGGCGACATTAGATTATTTTTTTCATGTACCTACTTGTATCTCAATTATACGAAACATGAGAAATCAAAATAACTATGTTAATGTATATTACGACTATTTTCATTTACCCTCGAAGTTTTACAGTGTCCATAGACCTGATTTTGTGTCAACTTGAAAAGTAACAAATTTGCCACTAACCAGACATCCTTAATATGTTTTTAGATGTCCCTAGTGCCACCTGGAGTCACACTGAATAAAAATTTCAAATAATCCATATCATACAAGAAAATTTTCTCCGTTGGTGACATTAGCAGCTTTTTTCAAATACCTTTAAGCTCGCTATCCGTGGGAAAACTCTCCAAATTCTCAAAGTATTGCCATAAAGTAAATGTACCCCCGTAAATCAGAATTTCTTTGCAACCACACAAGAGTATATAACAACAGCTATACCTGCAATATATCCAATAAGGTGTTTAATATTATTTACAATTATCCATAAAGCAGCCATGTGAATAACAGATGGTGCTGTACGGGGGAAAAAATTACCTAAACATAACCACATGCTACGAGAAATATCAACATTGTAGTTGGTAGATAGTAGATATACATAGACCACAGTAAACTAAATCACAAATTCGTCCTCAGTTCAAAAGAATTTTTCATGGTTATAACAACGTAGGTAGCGTGCACCGGTGTGGTGATGAGGTATAAATCATGGTATACTAATAAAATAGTTCCTCACAACCTTGCGAGAATATTTTCTTCGACGGTTAGGGCCTGGTCTCACAATGGTCAAGAAACAAGCGTAATAGCTATAGCCTTTAAAAGATAAGAGAGTATTTGAATACCACAGACAGATTGTAGTCCTTACAATCTGTTTGTAGAATGAACAATTAAATAAATGAATTGACTGGCCCGTTGGTGCAGTGGTAAGTGAACCTGACTGTTGCGCCGGGGGTAGTGGGTTCGATTCCTACCCAGAATAAATATTTGTGTGATGAGCACAAGTCTTAATTTGTTATGTGTCTGGGTGTGAAAAGTAATTA
>DWFO01004891.1:0-10983 GCA_018246595.1 Mimoniades nurscia nurscia
AGCGGGTGGGGGGAAGGGAAGGGGGATTGACATATCGTCATATAATATTCATGTAATGAGTACATTCATAATAACAATCAGTTGAGACACAACCCCAATAATGCCACTGGACGCAGATGCTGGCGACACCGTAACTCACCGAACAGTTCACATTCTGGATATCGAGGAAGTCTTAAAGTCATAAAACCGGCGCGCGTGCACAAAGAGCGCTCATTCGTTCGCTCGTCCGTTCATTCATTCGGCCGTTCATTCATCCCTTTAAAGGCAGCGTGCAGAATTACAGCTAGACTCTAAGCGGGTTGTATGCTAAAGCTAAATCTTATGAATGTGTACATAAATAAATATATACCTACATAATGTATTAAAATTATTAACACAATATATTGTTATTATTAATACAATTTATACAATAAATATCAATACATTTTGGTTTATAATGTCAATAGTTTAAACTTAACGAGTTTATCTTAATTTATCTTTTTTCTTTCCCTTTCTTATTATTACCGTCTACCGACAATATCCCACATGCACCAAAGTTTCACTGGTAGAGATTGCCACTAGGCATCAAGTCAGCCTTTTGTATAATCTACCCTGTTTTTAAGTTGTACAATAAAGCAAATAAATAAATAAATAAACATGTAATTTATTAAAACGAACACACGGACAGATCGAGCGTCGCGCACACCGTCGCATTTGTGTCGCTTATCGATTGGTCACTAATAATAGAGCAGCCACGTAGCACCGTGGCGAGCGGAGCGGGCGGCGGGCGGACGTGGTACACGGACAAGAAGGGCGACAGCTCTGTGAGGATAGAGATATTTTGTATTCAATGCTCTCTGCCTACCCCACGAGGAACCTGGTGTGATGACGTAATAATAATAAGTTTACACCAGTTTAAACACATCATCGTCATCACTATATCAACCCACGGACGTACACTGGACATGGCACTCCTGTAAAAATGACAACAGACGCTCCTTTTTTGAGCCTTTCATCGTTTCGCTGCTAAAACACGGTTGTTCTCTCAGAATAAGAGGATTTACGCCGCATTCTACCAAGCTGGCCGAGTGCCGGTTGACACACCTCACACGCGTTTAGGGAACATTTTATTTTTTTAGTTCGTTTTTTATTATTATTCATCATCATCATCAATCCATTTTTATCCAATGCTAGACATAGTCCTCTCCAATGGCACCTCCTTCAAGCGTAGAAGTCCCTTCGACAAGAAGGAATTACGATACATGCAAAGTGGCTAGAATTGGTTGGATGTAAGTAGCTGAAGATCAAGACAAGTGGCATTACATCAGAGAGGCCTATTTTATTATTATTACATAAAAAAAAATACAAAAAACACAGCACCTAACACATACCCACACACACACAATTAGTTAAATTAACGTGCAAGATAACATCAGTGTAAATATAAATTATTTTATATAAAAAAATATTGCAACATAGGCTTTAGAACGAACGACCTTGCAGCATCGTCGCGTTATCGAACTTGCGTTTCGACATGACGATAAAAAATATCGTAACTCTCAGGTGAGCGCGGTAACTGATTGTTACGTCATCGACGCGCATGCACTTGTTGCACACAATGTTTCGTTACTGATTCAAAACGCGATCAATAAAACTATCATTCTTAGTCTTGTTATGCCGAGTAAGTGAAGGCGTTTTCGATAACATTCGCTGTCTGGACAGTTCGAATATTGGTAAAGGTCACTATCTTATTACAATAAATCCTTCACGGATACACGAAAAAGGATGAGAGGTCTCGGTGGAGTTGAGTTGGTGGCGTACCGGAAAAGGTCATTCATATCTGCTAACAATGTATTGTATATATGTAAATTTGTAATACACCTAAGTTTTTCTACATTATCATCATGGTCTTTGATAGAAGCTATCTCCTTAAATATCTCCTATCCCTTACACTTGCCACATCCACATTCATCACTCTCGTCATGAGTAATCGCCATTCAGGTAAATATCGTCAACATCATCAGCCTATTGCTCACTGCTAGGCCTAGGCCTCCTCTGCGCGTGTTTGGGCATAACCCCCACCCCCCACTCCTCCCATACGGATATCGTGCAGAATTTTCTACCCATAATTTCTTTATAAAATAACGATTATTAAAGTATAGCTTAACATAACATAACATCACGGCCGTATTCCCTTAAAGCAGTGGACAGATAATTAATATAGCCTAATATTGTTAAAGAACATTATATCAATTATCGCTACCGCCTGCTAAGGTGCGACTGCCGATAACCGGCTAAAACACGAACGAACTGGATCATACCATTCCGTAGTTGACATAAAGCTACTACGACACTGAGCGCGTCGCGTTATTGTAGCGCACAACTTATGAATTTTAGTGGTTTGTATGTATTTTGATTTCTTTTTACATACTTTGAAATAGACTTAATAAATTACATAAAAAATACGAATGAACGAAATCGTCTTTTAAACATGTATTTCTGTAGATATGCAAGAATTGTTGCCAGTCTTGGTTAAGACGATATTTTAGATCTTTTGCAACACGTCCCTTATCTATTGTTCTAGAAAAAAAAATGGTTATTTTTATTATTAGTTAAGTTTGTAATTTTGCAAAAATTGCAAACTAAACCATATAGTAGTACCTAACCAAATAGTAACAAAAAATATGCAATTATTATTATTATAAACAGATATACACACATTTCATTACTGTAATGATATTCAATTATAAAACTAATGCATGGATAAATGCATATTCACAACCGCCGAATTGCTAGCGGTCGCGGACGGTGTGCACGCGGCTCAACGACGCCTTTCCGGGCTCCGACGGATACGTGTTTGTTTGCATTGGTCGAAATGTTAATTAAAGTTATGTATGTAGTAGGTACGCGTATAATCCACACGTTCTCAAACCTACATCACCCTCCACCCACTCTTCGACAATTAAAAAATCTCCAGCATACGATCTAAATCCTATGAGTGAATCTTATATGTAATTTGTATCTTACACACCTGGTATATATATATATAATGTATAATATAATTCATATATAAATTATTATAAAACTAAAGAGTAAGAAAGAAGAGTGTAAGTACATATTTTATAAACGGCCTCTTTGAGATCGCATTTTTATTATTACTGTTAATAGATTTTCATTTGTTTCACCTGAAGCTTGGCTGTCAGAGCTAAGTGCGATAAAGGGGCCCTCTGTATGTACCTAGTATTTACAGATACGTACGGGTAACAGAGATGGATATATTTTATGAACTGGCGGCCAATTGAACACTGTAATTAAGTCATTAATAAATAATTAGTACTAAATTCATATTTTTCCCCGGTTTTCTATACGATTATAAATTCTTTTTAAAAGCATTTGATAAATACCAATTTCCCCTTTATATTTAAATTGTCCACCACCCCCATATGTCAACTAAACGTGTGCCCGACATCCCGTGGGTCCTCTGGCGCCCCCACGGACGCATCAACCGCCCACGATGGAAACATAATTCAGTTTGAGAAACACTGATACAAAAGTAGCTAGCTATCAACATACGTAGGTATAACATGCATTTTACTAATGTATATTTTGTTTGGTTTAATAATAATATTTTATAGGTAAAACGACAACAATGTAACATCACTCCTGTAATCCCTGAACACGTAGGCAGCGGAGTGCAGTACACTCCCACGTATCACCAGTTACGTTAACGTCCCATCATGGACTACGGGGTGAGCGTTACAGGCAACGTGAACGCAATTAATCAAATAATAATAGACATTGTTAATATCATATGAACATTTGTAAAATTCGAGATATCCCAAAGTAGATACGGTAAAAATATATCATTATATAAAAATATATCATTATAGAATTCCCGAAGTAGATACGGTAAAAATATATCATTACAACAATATCTTTGCCGCAAAACAGATGTGATACTGTGTCTTCATGACATCGTATAGAAACACGACATTTTATAGTGCACTTCATCAACCCACAAAACATCTTGAAATATATTATCATTTTATATTACAGCAACAACTGCCTCGTTGAGCATGTTACTAGCGAGCACGACTGCCAATCGGGCGGTCCTGGGTTCAAATCCCGAGTGGGGCACTATTGGACTTTTCTAACTTAGATTTTCTGGTAACGGTTCAGAGTCTGGATGCATGTCCGGCGTATGGCAATTGACTCACCACCTATTCCATAGCAGAAAACTTAACTCATTACCATGTTATACGGGTAATGCGCTACATTCCCATGCCTACATTTTTGGGGATTATTTAAGCGACAATTGTTTAATATTATGTATCAATGATCATTGACTGCATTAACAGGTAAAAAACCTTATGAATTTAAGTGCACAATTACAATATTAATAACTTTCAATACTTGATGACTTAAATACAAAAATATATATAAAACAATTTATTGATGACAGCGATGAATGCAGGCGAAGCACACAGGCTCAGTGCACAGATGTATTCGACACTCGCCCCTCTCTGTTTAACACAATAGCGACCTAGCGAAACGATATAATAACATAAACAGATCACTAAACAAAAAAAATATTATTAGAATTATAATACTTAAAGTATCAAGCCGCGTGGAGCGCTCTAGAACGGACGGAATCCGACGTCGCGCGACGCTTACGAAATGTTATCGCGCACTACTCGCAGAACGGACGACGTGAAAACTCAAGAAATATTATAATTACACACAAATTATATTAACAGAATAATTTTTGATTGTACTGTATTATATTAAATGTGATGAATTTATTTGTTATTAATAACAGTTTTGGATTTATCGTCGTTATATTTAGGCGATAATATTACGTGAATGTTTTTTTATATACAAAATATGTAGTTATTATTCGTGCGAAGATGTGAAAGATCTTATGTGAAAGAACTTATGTATGTTGATCAATTAAAAATCGTATAAGAATAGCGAAATAATATTCAAGGACATGGAGAGTTTGAAAGGAGATTCCGTATATTAAACCCATAATAATAAAGGACACCTCAGATTCTAGAATGATCTCTAACAGAAGCCTGCTTACACTACACACACACACACACACACGCACTTGGACAACATGGTAGTTTACAGCTTTAAACACTTCGCTTTTTAAATAAAGATTAATATACAGCAGTAGATACAGCGACTACGATAAGAATTGGCGATGAAGAACAAAAGCGAATCTTTTAAATAATTTTATATTTGAAATTGAAAAAAGTTAACAATATTTTTAAAACCGCGCCTCGAATGTATAAGAATCAGAAACATTTGCTCATCATTCCTGTATTCCTTATCATTACTGTATTCCAAATTTAAACATCAAACAATTCAAACAACATTAGAAATATTTTTAATGTCGCTGCCTGATTTATACTGATTGAAGAATTATGTATAAAAAACACATAATTATACATTTAATAGTCAGTAGCAGTTTTCACTTGCGCCCGTTTGCAGCTAGTGCGGGCTAAGTAAAGCAAGCAAACTAAGCAAACCCCGAGGGCACAGGGCTGGGACACATGCATTTTTATTATATATTTAAATAATTTAAAACTCATTATAAGTTTTTTTTTTTAAATAATATATCCTTCTAATTTCTGACATTTAAATGTTCTGCGTC
The DNA here is from genome assembly GCA_018246595.1 of Mimoniades nurscia nurscia. Taxonomy (NCBI): domain Eukaryota; kingdom Metazoa; phylum Arthropoda; class Insecta; order Lepidoptera; family Hesperiidae; genus Mimoniades; species Mimoniades nurscia. The sequence continues at coordinate 5,639 of DWFO01004891.1, forward strand.
GTATATGAAACACATATTTGTTACAGTCAAATACATACCTACATATAATCAAGACTGTATTACTACATTCACATACGAAATTTCCACTAGAATTTTTTATAGGTACTTGTAAGAGAACGAACAAGGGAACACTTTACTGATTTTTATTTCTGTATTCGTTTACTTGTTTACTTGTGCCTAAAATTATGTACAATGATATTATAATATAGTGTCAACATTAATTTTTGGATTTCGCTAACAAAATATTAAAATTCAAGTTTTAATTTGTCAAATGAGAAGTAATTTACAGATTTTATTGATATTAAATAATATATTAGCTATTAAAGGGGGCCCTAGTAGGACTTCGAATACGGTGGTTAATTGAAACCTTTGACACGTCGGCAGATAAATGTCACATACAAAACAGGATATTTTGGCGTAAATTACGAGGCTTAGGAACACTTACAGTTAACCATACTTATTTACAAATATTTAAAATCTTCAATATAGCAAAATGGATCATAATATTTTTTTTAATACATATGTATGTACAACGAAATAACAATAAAAAAACAATATATGTTTGTTTTATTTTTATTTCGTAATAAAAAATGTTTTTTATTTAAAAAAATAATATTACCCAACATTAAAACACCATACATCCCCCTTCCCTTATTTCTCATGATGTCACACCGACTGACACTCGCATTATGAACCCTAACTAACGAATTCCTCGATTGGTACTTAATTGAAGAACAAAATGAAAACGTCACTAAAATAAACGGTTGTTTAAAAACGATTCGCAATACCAAAAAAAAATCGATTTACAATATAAAGGTCGCATCGGAACGATTTCATTACACTTGGATTTGTCAATCAATGCAATTCATTTTCGTTCAAACATAAGACTACAATACTTGCTAATTAAGTTTTGTGTAGAATGATAGTGAATATAACAGAAAAACTGTAACCTGTTATCGCAATTGGCCAGCCTGGCTGACTATGGTATACGCTACATTATAAACCGACACCAGTGTCTAACAGTGGGATGATAAAAAAGGTTGAAGATATATAACCACAATTGAATCACATGTTATACATAATTTAGTAAATAGTTAGATTATAAGTGAATAAGAGTCATAACGTCTGGAAGGTCACTACATAACATATTTATATTGTTTCCTGGTATTCATAATCATTCTTTAATGAGTCTGGCTTTTTTATTCACATACAATTACTTATATCTACTGTGAAAAATCATAGTAATCCTACGATAGATGAAGCTACATTACCACTATACATTTAATATACTACAAAGTAGAAAGTAAAACTAAACATTAAATAATAATAATAACAACTGCGCGTGTGCCAGCCCTGAACACAACACAAGTATGCGCACGGCCGATATTTTTTCACTGGGAGAACAGGAAGGCGTCGAGTCGATTTAGAATTATTGATTTTTTTTTATGCGAATAAAAATTTTACTCGGTGCACGAACAAGGACCCGCCGGAAGAGAGGACGCGCTTGCATGTTCCGTTAAGATCGCCACAGACGGAGCTATAATATTAATTGATATACTGTGCTATTATTGTCTTTTGTGTCATTATCTTCTAACATTTTTTTACTAACCTAACATATGAATTAACATTATCTAAAATATTATTATCATCTTTGGCGCAATAACATCCATCGCTATACCGAAATATGTTTGCTATATATGGTCCTACAATTTGAAGACGCAAGACATATACATTATTACAAATGCATGTGCGGTAAGTTGAGCGTTACAGTGGAAAATATTTTGTATTATATTATCGCATTATAACTGCTATAATACATACTACAGCTCCGTCTCTACCGACCTTAATTGATAAACAAAAAATGTTTCGAACATTCAATTGTTCGTTGCTTGTTTACGGCACCGAGAAGACGATATACAATAAACAAAGTTGGCTCCTTAATTTAAACAACACAATATATCTCAAGGTCTCAAGCAATTCGATAACCAATATTACACACCTACATATGTGTACATAAGAAAATTTTATATGAGAAACTGTATGTAAATAATACGCAGTAAAAAAACTAAACATCAAAAAGTAAACATCACATCGCACCTGTAATTCCCGAAGGGATAGGCAGAAGCAGGTAGTACATTCCCACGACTCACTAGTTACTTTTGCATCTCACTATGGAATAGGGGATGATCCTATTGTTATACACCAGCAGAAATCCAGACTCCGAGCCATTACTAGAAACTAAATAAGTAGACATTCTTGTATTCTAATCAAAATATTAATATATTCAACATACTAATACGTTATAAATGTAGATAAGAGTTAAACGTATCACGTATAATTCAATCACTGTTATCGGCTCTGAAAAAACACTTTAAATCATGTCGATACACGCTGATAGCATTACGAACATAATTACTTTACGATTGTTATTCACAACGTACATCGGGCCTTTATCTCCTCGATGGGGTAGGCAGAGGAGTTAAATACACTACCACGGTTCACCAGTTACACGATGGAGATAATTTAAGCAACAGATGTTTGTACTAGATGTCATGGTCATTATTATGAGCGACAATCTCGCCAAAGTGCACAGTTGACGGTCGCTACGACAAGCCAATGTCCGGCAGTGCACTGGGACCAACTAATGATAAATGGATTACTTGTAATGCATTGAATTAAATTTATTCTATCTGTGACGGCAAATAATGTTATTGTCTTCTTGTTATGGATTCTATCTCTCTATACTCCCTTCCTACTCATCAAGGAACTTGGCCAGATGAAGTCATAGTAACAACAGATTTTTTATTCATTACACATCACATAAACTTAAAAAAAAAGGCGAAAAGGAAATAAATAATTAAATTAAAAAAAATGTGTTCGAATCGTCTCCACGCCACCTCTGTGCGAACAACAATCGGCCGTCTCGCTCGCACGTTAATTCTGACCTCCCCCCGCGCGGGCAATTCTCAACGCGCTCTAGTATGTAACTGGTAGAATTAATACTTTTCTATCACAATTAAATCTGTTACGAATCTATTTAATTCATTTACATAATTATGTATAATCAATTGTCGGTCTGGAACGTCTGTAATACGTCATTGTGAATAAATTTAAACGCAACGTGAATCGTAACTATCTCTTAGAATATTTTTGTCTTGAAAAAAAAAATTCTTAAAAGTTTATATTCCGACCATGACAACTGAAAAAAATACACTCAAATATATTGTAAAAGTAAGAAAGAAATACAGATTTCGGTTTCCAAAACCAACGAAGAAAATTAATTAAATAATAATAATCAGTTATTCTTTATTACAATACAATTATTCTTTATATCCAATGACAGAGAAACAGATGCATAGTGTACTTAAGAAAAATGGACAGTACTTACACAAAAGGCGATCTTATCGTTAACAAGAGATATATACTGAAATTTTTAAAACATCTATTTAAAAGCTATAAAAACTCTCATAAAATTATATTACATTCTATTGCTGCAGCATTACTGGAATTACTACAAAACCATTTAAATTTATCCAAGACCCTCATTACGAACTTCGCTCCTACCATCGATGGGAAGTACAACATATCGTTAATTTTTTTTCTTCATATCGTAATCAATATATACATTTAAAAAAATACCGTACCGATGCATATTTAAACAGCTTTTTTGTATTATCATGATATCATCAGGCCACGTCCCTCATGCGGTTCCCAGAAAGCACCGCCTGCTAATATCTCTATCCGCACAGCGCTCGGGTATTTCTTACGAATTTTTCATGTATGATTTTTATTTATGAATGTAACGACACGCTCGTAATCCCCGACGAGATAGGCAAAGGGTGATAATACACACTGATACGTTTCACAAGTTAAGTTTAAGTGCCGCTATAGGTAGTGGTGAGTCTATTGCCATACACCGGGTTTTGTTTTCTAATTGTCAGTTAGCTGTTGAATCTAATGGCCTTTACAGCTGCACTACGATTTGTGGCGAGCCTGGAATTACAGAGAAGTAGGAGGGGTGGGAGTGCGGTTCAGCACCGGGGCGAATCTATTGCCATACACCGGGACTACGAATTTTATTTTATATATGAAAATATTATAATAAAGCGATGCCGGCTTCATACCACACCGCGTCCATCACACAACCAAAGTGTCATCGTGTGTCTGTCTGTGCGTTTATCTTTTTTTTTTATATTTAAACACCACGCCACTATTATTATTATTAGTACCTGATGGACGACATTAGTCGATATGACGTTCAGTTACACGCACACACGCTCACACGTAGTTACTGTATACACACACACATGCACATCACAGTAGCTTCACTGACTGTTCTATATTTATTATAAGGCTTTATCTATATACACAAAGTTTGCAAGTTATAAGAAATGTAGTCAAATTACGTCAGGGGTGAAAGAATAGAGACATATTGGACTGTGTGTTCTCTGTCTGTCCTCTAATGGAGGTGGTGTGAATGCATGACACTAGTCAGTTAAATTGTCTTTATTTAATTTTTTTAATCAAAGACAATGATGGGAATATAACAGCTGCAATCGCTAAAGAGGCCGGCAGAGGGTGTGGTACCTACACTCCCACACTTCACCAGTTCTAAACTTTACATGAACATAACTTCGTAAATATCATACATATCACACAGTATTCCGCCCGTCACACGAACAGATAGATCGATAAGTGATCATTTGTTTACTAGTATTTCTCTCATCGTGTTTCTAAATTATATCAAATCCAAATCCATATCCAATTACAAACATCTTTATTTGTGAACCAAGGTCTTGTAGATGTCTATATAACTAAGTACGTGATCTCCATATTGAAGCCTATCTGGGTACACAAATTCAAAGTAATTTACAAATTGATATAATTATTGTCAATATTAATATCAGTTATCCATTAACGTGTGGACCGGCATGGCTCATTGTGGGCCTCACCCTCTCATTCTGAGAGGCGAGCCGTGGACCAACAGTGGTCAACTACAAAAGGCTATGGTTACAGGATTAACCGACGTTTTTATAATACTTCCATTATAATATTTCTGAAATGTGTCACTGCATGGACGATTCAGGGGTGTAGGCATTCATTTGGATCCACTGTACCTACCCTGTAATGGATCTGTCATAATGATATAAGTATAAAACATGATATGTAATTAGATTTATATTTTCTAGTAGCGGCTCGGCGTCTGGATATGTGTCCGGTGTGTGGCAATATAGGTACTCACCGTTAATTCCATAGTAGGAGGTGAACGTAACTTCACGCCTGTAATCCCCGCAGAGGTAGGCAGAGGAATGTAGAACATTCCCACGTTTCACCAGTTACTTTTA
>DWFO01004892.1:0-10983 GCA_018246595.1 Mimoniades nurscia nurscia
GCCGCCGGGCCTCAACTCTACACTGCGCACTGCACCGAAGGATGAACACTCCACTGAGAATGTCGTGTCTATTACACCCGCTATGCTGTTTTCCCTGGAAAAAAAGATGTAATATATAAGCCAAAAAGGTTTTACAATAACAACAAAAATCAATGCAGGTGTAGTTTTTTTTAAATATAGCATTAATAAAAAATTATGGTTTTTAATGAAAGACACAAATGTCAAGATAAATGAAGATAACATTTGTATGTATATCAAATACAAGGACTAAATTGTCTAGGAAAAATGTTTTCAATAGCACATAAGACATGAATATATCTTAAAATGTTAACTAACTTAAAAACAAGTCATAAAAAGGTAGTTTAACGAAGCGTTTAAAGGGTTCCTAAAAGAAAAAGCGTAATAACTAGGATGTTTGCATCTGTTTCGACAATTACATGCTTAACAGTCCTACAACGAGTAATGCGAATTAGGAAGTATTGTACGATACTTACAGCATCCACGACAGTGATCTATGCAGCTCGGGATCTACGTCTCGGATGTCTCGCAACGTGATGGCGCGACCAAGCAGTTGCTTGTAAAAGGGCGCAGTAAAAGCTGCGTCCAGCTGGTGTCCGTGGAACAGAGCCACGCCCAATATGCGACCCGCGAAGTGGAAGTACGATAAATGCTCGGGGTTCACCTGTAGCAATTAATATGTATAGCATTAACAGTTAGTATTAATCAATTTAGTATTAACATTTAAATTGAAAATTGTTGAACTATTTCATAATGTTCGTAATGAAATTTTCTAAGACATTTCTAGCGTTTGAGAGTACTTAAAGCAATTAAAGCGTAAATTTATTTTACAGATAATATTATTAGAACATTGATGTTAATTTTTCTAGGAAATGACCAGAACAACACACGACATTTTTTATACCTATGTATACATTGCTATAGGCCGACGGTCAGAAACAGGCGGACTGCGAAATATCGAACCTCGAAACGCCAAATATTATAATGTATTGTATACCAAGTATAAATTAATACGTGTGGTAGACGGTAAGATATACAGTAAAAGCTCCTTAATCACGGTTTCCGCATTCACGTGTTCAGTAATCGCGGGTCAAAAAATTGTGGTCATTTTCCTCTATTCCTCTATAAATACTAGACTTAATTATTTTTAGTTGATTTTTTCCTGACATCGTAAAATTTTTCCCACATACCCGGACCCCACCTAAAACCACCTGCCGACCGCTACTGTAGGCTATGCTCATCGGTGCTTCTCCAACACTTACCCCCGAATCGGCGTTAATTTGCAGCGCATATCTGTCGTCACCGGCATTAGCATATTGAAAGAGACCATAGTGAGGGTTGAACAATTCGCGGCCCAGTAGGTGGAGCCACTCCCGCGCCACACCGCCGTAGTCAAGCCCCTCCTCCCCGCGGAACTTAACCAACAAACGTTTCCGAAGTTCCTTTCCCCGCAGCTTCATCACAAGCCTGTAGGACTCCTCTAATACTTCATTGCGCGATACCTGCATTAAATAGATCAAAGAAAATATTTATGTATAAAGAAAATCAAAGCACTAATTTTCAGTGCCTTATTTTACTGCCTCGTTGGTTGAGTGGTTGCAAGCGCGTTTGCCGATTGAGAAGTTGTGGGTTCAAATTCCGGAGTCAGGTACTTTTGAATTTTTTTAACTTTCAATTTCTAGTAGTGTTTAGAGTTTGGCTTTGTAGCTGGTGTATGGTAATAGGCTCACCGCCTGTTCCATAATAGGATGGATAATGTAGCTAGTGAAACATGGTAATGTTGTCACTCCTAACAACACACCTATCCCTTCAGGGATTACAGGCGTTATTACGTGAATTGTAATAGTCGAACCCTTTATGTAATGTAAAATCTAGTGACCCTTAAAACAATAATAAAAGTGATATTGGCACATATTGTTGTTACTGTACGTTTCCTTGGTCATACAAATGATTGAGAATTCCTCTTCTCTAAAAATATGGCTTTTTTCATTTATAGGGTGTAGGAAATGTTGAGCTTGGTTTGAAAATATGATAATTATCAGTATATTTCTGTCCACTGTTGGAGATAGGCCCCTCCAATAAGCACGCCACTAAGATAGATCTTCAGCTCTTTGTATTCAAACACTGCCAAACACTGAAAATACAGAAATATTAAATATCTACACACCTCAATCCTACAATGTCCAGTTTGTGGCTGTAGCGCGGTTAATTCCGCTCTTAGTACACGGGCTTTAGCGGCTAAGTCTCTCTTATATTTAGGCAACGCATCCGCGTCCGCTGGCTCGCTAGCGACTGGAGTGTTGGGGTTCACAACACCGTTACCGGGAGGTGGGTTGGTTAAGTTTGCTGTCGGAGTACTCCCTGGAGTCGGTGGGGCGGAGTCTGGTGTTGTTGACTAAAAACATACAACAAACCGATAGAAGAGTGATCAAATGGTGTAACTAAAGTCAAGAATACAATTGGTAGTTAAGTAGTATACAGTTAAATATAGTTGGTATAGCTAAATGTAGTTAGTATACTGAAATGTAATTAGTATAGGAGTAGTTAAATGTAGTTTCTATATAATCAAGTAATGTATTTAGCGTAAGGAACAATGGGGGTTTGCATTAACAAAAGTATAAAAACCCCTATATAAATTTAGATAAAAAGAAGTCAAGAATAAAATGAGAAGAACTTATCACGCCACACGGCTATATGCTGTGTGATGCGATTACGGTTTACGCGTACAGATGATATAGTAACTCACAACTCTAGCGGAGAGCGCCAGGCGCGGGTCCGTGAACTGCGTGGTGCGGTTGTTGTGGTCCACGAAGTAGACGCGGCCGGAGGGCGCGTGGCGCATCTCCCAGCCGGGCGGCAGCGGGCCGGCCGCCGCGGCGCAGTGCCGCAGGTGCGCCGGCACGCGCGGGTCGTGCCACGTCGACGCGCCCGTCGACCGATTGTAGAAATAAACTTGTCCTTGATCTGTGGTGCGCATTTCTGTAACAACGGAACAGGTACTATATGAATATATATTTCGGTATAGACAAATAATTTAATAATAAACACAAGAAAAAACGGTCATGGAATATATATAAAAAATAAAGAGTGATGATTCTAGAAGCACATAGGCCAAATATCTCTATCCTTACAGGGATAGAGATATTTGGCACTCTCTGCATTTTCTCTGCAGTACTCTCTGCATATTTTGTAACATATATTAATGATGTAATGATATATGTATTACCATATCCAGGGGGCAAATCAGTAGCAGCGATTGGTGCGGGTTGTGCGGCAGATGTTGTTAGGCTGGAAGGTGATGATGGAGTTGAGTTCTGTCGTGACCGCACAGCTGTTTGTGGTTGTGGTTCTGGTCTGAAATGAATAAAATTAGGCGTCAGTTGGAAAAATTAAAATTATAAGTGATTACCTTATGTACCATGGATTGCAGTTTATGCTATAATAAAAATGTTACATTGCAATCCATTGACGTGATAAGAATTTAAAGCGGCTAAACATACCTTAGTGATATAGAAGTGGCATGGCTAACATCTGTTTCTGATACGGGCGAGCCAGGCGACGAAGGCAATAGAGGCGATGCGGGAGTGAGAGGAGTGACGGGAGACACAGGCGCGGGAGGTGATGGAGACGACGGAGGCGATGACGTGGGCGGCGATGTGGGGCTATTGGCATCCGTAGGACGTTCCCATTGCGTTCGGCGAAGTGCGTGGTTAACGTAATATGGCCTGAAATGTAAAAGAAGAATAGTCAAATACATAGTTTTCGGTCTTGTACTAACAGTACAAAGTATATTTCTCTACCCATTCAATTTTAGATCAACTGAGATATGTAACTTTACAAAAGTAGTTCTATATGATATGAATCAATTACATTTCATATTTAATTTTTGTATAATTATACTCCATGCAATAGGAGTATGGTAAATATTTATATAAAATATGGTGACTCAAAAAACAATTTAATATACAAAATTAAAACGCAATAGTCACGTATCATGAAACAAACCTGCCACTGGAAGTGAATCTCTCTTCCCAATGTTGTGGCAGTGCTAGATTTGTTATGTTTGAATTTATGGGTGGTTCTCTGGGGGCTCGAACTTCGCCTGCCGGGCCCACGACTGCTAAGGGAGACCCCTCTCCCGCAACTGAAGCTGGCTCCCCTCTTGCACCATCCCGAGAAAGCAGTGAAATAATAACTTGACCCCGGACTCCGCATGTCTCCCCAGAACTGTCTTCACAAAGCTCTAGACATTGATCTGAAAATATTATAACAACACATAAATAAAAAAATAACCTACTGTATGTAAAGTACAAAATCAAACTTTTATCTTACAAACTTATTACTACATATTTTGTAATATATCCCACTGATTGTATAGAATTTTTCACATTATCAGTATTCGCATCGTCCCCAAAAATTTAGTCAAAGCAGTGTAGCAAATCACTTCCATGTTCGACCTATTAAATTTACATCCCACTGTAAAATAGGGGTTGAGCCTATTGCCATAAACCAGACACAAATATGTACTTCAAGTTCCTGTTAGAAATGTAAGTTAAAACAGTCTATTGGACTGTTTCAACTTACATTTCTGTATCTGTAACCAGTATCCAGGATTTGTACCTGACACCCCTCAATCAACAGTCACACTCGCATACCACCAACCAAGGAAGGAAGCAGTATGAACACATAAAATGAATTATCTTTAATCTCAATGTAATAATCTAATTTCAAATCTTATCTAAATTTGACTGTATATAATTCCATACATTTTTTTCTCATATCTATTATCACATTTTGCTGCTATTGTTCATCCTATTATTTACCTGTCTTTACCTTCATGTGAGACCTTACACTAAAATCAATGTAATAATAACAGTTTCAGTATTAACACGATAAGCATTTGCTACTAATGTCCTTAATCTGTTTATTTGTGACACAAGGTAAAGTCAATAAAGTACTTGATAAACGAAATATGTTTCAACAAAAACTTATCAAATGTGAATACATGGCCTCCAGACAAATATAAGATAATAAAACTTGAAACTTTCTAAAGGATTCAATTCATTGATAAATGTCATATCACATATTTCTATGTAATTATGCATTACACAAAACCCATTATGGTTTTCCTACTGAACAATTGCATGGGAATACCCTATTTTTTAATGGACTGTAATTATTGATAATTAATAATGGCACAACAAAAATCAAATTGCTGTGGCAGGTAATTGGGTAAAAAAAAACAATAGGTAAACTGTTATAGATTAATATGTTATAAATTGCTTTTCTGTATTTAGGGTAAGGCAGGGTCATCTCAGACCTTATTTATCTCGATGTGAATGACGTGCGCCATAATCCTCTCTTACACGTCAGCCACAAAATTACATCAGTATTAACAGTAATTAAGACACTTCCATCATTCATGTATGTTATGTATACACTTACTATATTTACCAATACTGAATCTTAGACAATTTCACGATTTTGTATCTCAACATGCAACAGACACATTTATATTACATAACATTCTGTGTAATTAAAAGTTAGTTCAATATTCATGAGAAATTCAGTTATTCAACATTGCTTAAACTAGGATAATTGTGTGATATTATTGAAATGTAGCAGTTCATTTCACTATGATGACATACATATCATGATGATTTAAGTAAGAGCAAGTGGGCAATATCTGTATGGAAAATTATTAAGATTCAATTTATTTGTGAAAAAATATATATTGTAGTAATTGTTATCCATATATTACTATTAGAGATCAAAAAGTGTAGCATGTAATGTAAAAACACCCAAGATATAGGTATATATGTTGTAATAAGAGGTGATTGTGATTTGGTAGGTGAATACTATAATGCAAGTGAATATTTTGTGAACAAATGTGTGTTGTAGAAATGTTTCTGTGAAACATACCAGCCACTGTTATATAAATGATTTGCAGCATTTTCAATTTCAAATGTTGTACTACATTTATAGTTAGGGGGAATATTTGAAAAATGTGAGACTTGCAAATATTTACAGGATATTTTATTACTTACAGCCAGTATCTTTTAATTTATGTACTGTAGAGGGTTGGATGCGAACACATCCAAGGAAACCAGAACCTTGTCTCTTGTGTACCTTCCTTTGATTCCAAACACTGCAAAAATAAAATTTTAACATTTTTCTTATTACTTGACAAACAAACAGCAAAGTTTTATTTTAGTACAATTACTATTACTATAATGCAAAATTGTGCATGAAATGAAATCAATGAATTATAATTACATTTTATAATATCTGAAAAATGGATACATAAAGGTATACAGTTATTCTTAATAATAATATAATAGACAGTTAATCTTAATGGCCCTTCTAAGCAAGAAAAGAGGTATTTCCACACAGAGGGACTGATTCATTACACATGTCATAATTTCAAGGCTGTGCTATTTGAAGATAAATATTATGAACAATGCAAACATCATAAAATAAAATTGAAGGTATTCTTTATCTATGTAACATTTGATTATTTTGTTTGACATCTTCAAGGCAATGCATGCTACGAGCATTTGTTTAGCACCAGCTAATCAGTAAACTAAGTCTACTTAAAGACTCAGTAGACATGAATAAATTGAACTGATCAATATTCAACTTTCTTATTAAATATATTATCTATACAAATGCAATACATTCAAAACAATGCAGTTTTCGAATAATACATATTTATCATAACATTATTAAAATCAATGTAAATGTACACTACAGTATATAATATGACATCAGACATGTATTTCACTGATGTGGTAGGCAGGGAAAAAGAGTACACACTAATAATGATGATCATGTTGAATAATTTTACACATACCTGATAGTGATTCCTTCTCCTTTAGTTAAATACAAGTCATAGTGTGTATTCCACTTGGGGTCCAAAGTGGCTTTTACAGCATTTGTTGAATACACCTGTCCACTGCCATCAACAGCAATTTTTGCAAATGGGTCTGGCAACCCTATAATAACATTAAGCAGTACATTAAACATTTACGTATACTTGGAATAATATATCATATAACTATTTTATTGTGAATCATGTTGAAATGAAATAAGAAAAATAAAAATAATATAAATAATAAAACTTACAATTTAAGTCAGTTAATTACTAATAAAATAAATACACAGAGATCATCCCAAAAATGTGTACAAGTATTTTATTTTCCCTCAATATTAAGGAAAAACAATATCATAATACTGGGACCCAAAATTTATTCTCATAACAAAGATTGACTGAAATGTTTAAAACCACAATATACTTAGTCATTCAAAACACCTAACAATCGCACATGCAAGCATTTCATAATATTACAAAGCAAAGGGGTACCGTCAAGGCTATCTTTTATACACATTACTTAATTTACATGATCTCTTCCAACACATACACAATCATAATAGCTTATTTTCAAACAAGCCATCATTAATTTATGATTTGGGGAATTTCATAGTGCATTTATGTTGTGCTGGGCAATTATGTCAACATATAACAAAAAAAGTCACTCAAGTTATCTCGTCTCTTGTATCGGAAGATTAAGATCAATTTACAGGCTAATTTTTGTTTTCAGTAGACACTACTAGTCTTATGTTTTTCATACAACAAGCTATCGGTTATACGATAAACATTCATCGATGAAACGATGAAACCTTAGATCTCATAGGATACACCCAACATTCAAAAATTACAGTCAGACAAATGCTATGTAATTATTACGTATAGCCTCTGAATGATTATAATTTGTGTAATAATATAGTATTGAAGGTAGTAAAACAGAAGTATTCAAAACTTACGGAAAATATCTCTGCGTACCAGGTTTCGCGCGCACAATACTAAAATGAAAATATAACATTAAAAATTCTGAAAATAGAGTTGGGCAGAACATTCTCATCAATTAAGTGGTACGTTTTGTGAAAGGAAGAGTTACCACTTACTTGTAAGCCGTATTTTTTGTGCTCCGTATTTTCGGCTTGACACTGGGGTGGACATGTTATATTTTTATATTCAACTAAACATTACACCGAATTAATAATTAATTCAACACTATTTCCAATTCCAATGTATAAACTACTAGCCACCATTTTTATTCTTTCTCTCGAACTACAGGGTTGCCACTTTTCAGACTAATTTATTATTGGTTTAAATGATTAACATTCGGAACCATTAAAATTTAATAACCTCTATAACCAAATTACGGTTGATTTATCACCCTTAATATTCGTCCGTAATAATTGAAGAAGTTTATAGATGGTAACAAAAATACAATTTAATTAAATTTACACCAAATAAAATTACAAAAATTTGTCACATCGCCTAAGATTTCTCTAAGCCTGATATTAATTTGACGAATTCGTTTTTGTAATGGATTCCATAATAACAAGAGCTTCGCAAATTATAATCTTTTTATATTTGGTAGTTACATTTAACTGGGTCGTTAATTTGTAATATGTACAATTCAATATATACAATCATTTCAATATATTCAGTCATTTGTTTCTAAGTTACTTTTAAAGAAAATGGCTTGAAGTGAAAATAAATCCTGAGTAGCTCGTCTAAATTAATATCATTGCGCCTATATTGCGCAGCTAAACTGTCACTAACCGATTAACAAAATATACTTAATAACCGCGCGATTGACAGCGTTTGCTACATACTTATTTTATTAATTGTTATCCTTTTCACCATTGTTGTATTGGGTTTCGATTATCTATAATATGTAATAAAGGCAGTAATAAAAATTAGATAAAATGTACCATTTACGATATTTTAGTCAGTTTTATTAATATATAATAGGTAGTATGTAGTATGTGCCCGATATATGGTAATAGGCTCATCACCTATTCCATCGTGGGACTTAAAAGTAACTGGTGAACGTGGAAGTGTTCCACATTCCTCTGCCTACCTCTTCGGGGATTACAGGCGTGATGTTACTTCTAATAGGTAGTAAAAATCCTCAAATAAATTTTCTTTCATATTGCGTTCACATTCAATCCTCAGCTCAACAAATTCTGTCATGTCACACCTTATTAGATGATTTTATTATTTAGATTAATCTGGCAATCCTGAGCCTGACAGCGCAATCTGTCAATTCAGTCAGAATCAGATGTCAGATGTCCAGGCCAATAAAATTATAAAAAAAATATGTCAGTCTCAGTTGTCTTTATTAGAACACAAGATACGAGATAAACAAACAAAATAATTTACAGCCACCGATAGTAACAATTTGTATAAATATAATTATCAGAATACGATATACAGATGCGTGTTATTATGTGCAAGCATATGTATTTCGATACGCGTAAGATATAGAAACTGATGATAAGATAATATCTGTAGTGCAACTACCAAACTATTCCGTTCACGTTCGCTACGTATAAATCGTAAGTAATTTCATATTATTATTGTAATTAAAATATTATAAGGTGTATGAAGAGAGTGATACATGTAGAAGGATTTTAAGTAAGTAATAATACAGATATTTCGATGCACTCTGCCCACTTCTTAAGGGATCTAGCGTGATGAAATAATAATATTAATGTAAAGACGACATACCATATAAATTGATTCAGTTTATATTATTTTTTAAAGCATGATATTATAGCTTAGTACAGCACTCACTATTATTATACAATGATGAAGTGAATTCACGTCGATCGTAATATGTTGAAGATATTTATATCTTTGATCTATACTTGCCTGCCATAACGAAATATTATCAGGTCTGTCTACCTGTTTTTTTTACATTTGAATATAAAAAAATAATTGTATTAATCATATGATATTGTTGTAGGTTATGCAGCCTATAATTATAGTCCATGGTGGTGCAGGTGACATCCCTCAAAGTCGGGTGCAGGGCAAGCTAGATGGTGTGCAGGCAGCTGTGGTAGCTGGACATAAGATACTCTCTGCAAAAGGCAGCTCACTAGATGCAGTTGAAGCTGCTGTTGTTTCAATGGAAAAGGATGAATATTTTAATGCTGGTACATATCTGTTAGTTTTGGCCTGAAAATTTTATGACCTATGTCCTAAAGGTGGTAGAACCCTCTGTGGTTTGACTCAGGCGGCACCACTGCCATACCTATATCTGCCTTATAACAGCAGTGTTAAGTGCTGCTGTGTTCTGGTTTGAAGGGTGTGGTAAGAGAGACATACTTTTTTGAGGCATTTCAACTAAGTCCTCAGGGGTAGAGGTGCATCTGTGGTCGACCTGAGATAGGGATGAAATCTGGGGTTGATTACAAATGTCTATGGGCGGTAGTAGCCACTTACCATCGGGTGGACTTCATGCTCGTCTGCTACCTTCATATAATAAAAAAAAAACCTTAACATGTTTTTAATTTGTTTTAATTTTCAGGATATGGTTCCGTGCTGAATTTACGAGGTGAAGTAGAAATGGAGGCAAGCATTATGTCAGGAAAGGATCTTAATGTAGGAGCTGTGACCCTTGTAAAAGATTTCCTACATCCTATAAGTATTGCTCATAAAATCCTAACTGACTCTCCACACTCTTTGTTAGGCGGGGAAGGTGCTAAGCTGTTTGCATTAGAAAAGGTACTTTTTAGTCTGTTCTAAAATGTGCCTTAAAAAAACCTTTTGTTGTATAGAAAAATACATAAAATAATGTTATCATTTTTTGAATAACATTGTAACAATAAAAATTAAAATAGGTCAGTTATAAACTGTTACTGAGGTAGAGTCTCTGGTGATTATTGTCAGAATTTAAATTGTCATAGTTTCTTACTCTGCCTCATTGGTCATGTTGGTTGCAAGGGTGACTAGGTAGTCACCCTCCTGATGCGGATCAGGAGGTCTAGGTTTAAATCCCCGGTCAGACACTACTAGATTTTCTAGTAGTGGCTTGAAATATTGAATTGTGCCTGGTGTATGGCAATAGGCTCACTACCTATTCCCTAGTGGGATGTAAATATTCCTGG
>DWFO01004893.1:0-10982 GCA_018246595.1 Mimoniades nurscia nurscia
GGTGAAACGTGGGAATGTTCTACATTCCTCTGCCTACCTCTTCGGGGATTACAGGCGTGAAGTTACTCTAAGTTACTCTCTAAGCAGAACGTACATAAGTTATATTGCTTTGATATTTATTGTATGAATAGTTTACTAACTCTTGCAACTAAGTGAAGACATTTTGACGTTTGACATCGTTAGAGATAACCGGCGACTTGCGGGACTAAGGCCTTTTGTACAAACGGCTATTGCGGATTAACTTCAACTGAAACGCCTGGTAAATAGAAGTTAGGTTCATTCCTAACCTTAGGGCTTGAGTGGCTAGTGTGTAACAACAACAATAGGACTCAACAGTACCTGGGTTACATTTGAACTGTTTTGGTTAATTTAAGATTATTTGTGTACCCGTTCAACCAGATTACTATGATTATTATGTCACCTCCCCAGGTCCCTTAAGGAGTAGGAAGAGTCTAGTGGAGTTGTTTTTGGAGTAGTTCAGTTATATAAGTAATTGTTATATAAAAGAAAACGTAACATAATGCCTGTAATCCCTTAAGAGGTAGACAGAGGAATGTAAAACTCTCCACGTGTCATCAGATACGATTACGTCCTACTATGGAATAGCTGGTGAGCCTATTGCCACACAACACACCGGGCACAGATTCAAATTTCAAGACACTACTATAAAATCTAAATTAGACAATTTTGTAGTGTTCGACCCGGGAATCGAACCCGGGAGCTCCCGATCGACAGTCGCACTTGCAACAAACACGACCAATGAAGCAGTCATAGTCGAGAAATGATACATAAATTAAAAAAAAAATTCAATCACTACAAGATATAAGTAATCCTACATATACATGAAATTATTATTTATCATATCCACAGATGTGTGGTCTTATATATTTTGTTTTATCGCACATAATGTGTATTTGCTATGCCAATTGCTCTATTATGTCGTAAATGTTGCTCCGCTGAATGGCCACGGTAATCACCGCTCGAGCCTCCGACTGTATAATTTGTAGAAATAAAAACAAACACTTGAGCTACAGCATACATTGTTATTTCCCCGCGCGTTGTAAATGTATTCCAGTGTATTCTATATGTCTATTAGGTGTCCGAGTGGAAACTAACAGAAAAATATTCTCATTTGGAACTCCGTTATTCAGCGATTACGCTTCCACATAATACATATACCTACATACGTTTATTTTCCGCGTATCCACTGTATATATCTGTTTATTTGTGTCTTGAGTTGATCAACATACAATAATGTTTTAAGGAGAAACCTCTATGTATACGATTGGTTATTGTATTAACTTTGAAAAAAGTCTTAAAGGCATCTCTTCGCGAGCTTAATCTTAAACTATACGAGTAGAATCATTATTGTTCGATTCTTTTATATATTAAATATGAATATAATTAATATTTTATGAGGTTTTAGAAACTTTATTTCCCATTGATAATTTTACAATTCACTTACATGAGAAACTTACATTTTATACTTTAATTTACGCGTACATGAGCATGTTTATAGCTAAATAAAAATAATAGTTAGGTAGTTTTATATTATTTGTGTAAATGTAATTTAAATATATATTAAAATATCATTAAAATGAATAGGCACGTTTTTAAGTAAAGCATTTTCTGCTATATTCATTGAACATTGAGCTATCGTTTAAAATTTTCACAGGAGTTAAACCGTAATATTCCAGCCTATCGATCTAATGAAGCAAACATAACATCTGTTTGATATCGCCGAATAACAATTACTCAGTCAACATTGGCCTGCACTCAGTGTAGTGGCCTACTATGAATAGTTCTACCAATAAACCATTCTATAATCGCTGCATTTATTGTTTCTCACAGTAATAAAACTATACTCGTTCATGTTTCACGGGACTCGTCGTTGATTTTAATTATTGTCATTTATATAATTGCTTTGAAAGCCGACTTTCTAGATGAACGCTCACAGTTTTCGATGCGCTCAATGAAGATTGTGGCAACAGATACGGGTACGATTTGGATAAGAGTTAGTAATACCAAAGTAAGTTAAACTGCAAAGTTACTATTTAAAGATTTATTTATTATTGCTATGTCTGTTCATATCACAGCGATAGGCTGATGAAATGGCTAGTGGTCTGGGGAACTGAACGATACTGAATTAAGATTATTGTCATTCATCATCATCATCCTGTTGCAGTACACTGCTGGATATATGTAGGTCTCTTCTGAGGGATTATGCCCATAACCTTCCCGCTAGGCAATGGGGATTGCAGAGCGCAGCGTCTCACACCACCTACTCTGTCATTCATACTTTGTTAAATATTGTTATCAAAAACTCTCCTCATTTCTTTTTAAAAAGCTTAAAGTTAAAATTATGTCCTTATTTTTGTCCTTAGATCACCTGACCGTTTTATATTATAAAATGATTCCCATAAAATTTCAAAGTTAACGATGTCCCTAATGAGAACGCTCTTATATCAGAAGGTTTTATAAACTCTGATTGTTATTCTACTATTAAATGAATTAATATATCTAAACGTGAGTTTATTTTAACACCGGCTGTAAACAAATTAGCGATGGCATGTGGCCGTGGAAGAGCATAGCTGGAACTTCACTTAACAAGAGTCGACTTTCTAATTTTAAACAATAACCCAATTCTTTTGGTGATCAGAGAGCTATAAATTTAAAGGCACTCAACAGTAACAGTCCACATGTCACCATTTAGAAGTTCTTTTAAGAATAAAATAAACAATATTTTGCTACCATTCCACTATAATTGAAGGTAAGCAGCATATGGGAACAATAGCTTTCGGGACAGTAACCCCATTATGTTTACTCTAAAGAAAACAAATGCTCAGTAAAAACGTGGTTGCTACAATGGATTTTTGGTTCTTGTCCGGCTTCCGTAGAATTTAATAATGACAGAGACTACCGTGGAGCATTGTTACACTTGGAGCCCCTTGGTGTAAGGAAAATCGATTACCCACTGAGGCTTACACTTCTAAGAACAATGCATTTAGAATTGACAATTTGGTTTGTGTATTTCAATTTGACAGAGTACATGTTATGTTAGGTTACAACCGATGTAAAGTAATGTGGACATTTTGATTCGTTTTAATGGCATCTGTGGTATTGTACGTGAAACAAAGAAACTTGATGGAATTTGTTTCTGAAATTAAAAAATTGAGACTCAGCAAAGAGCAAGGAGTGGCAAACATTTCTATCCCCGTAAACCTGACTTGCTTCTCCTACATTCATCACTTCACTTTTCGAGGCTTATGACTCCGCCATCAGACAATATCTAATCCATTTATTTGTTAACACAATGTACATAGTTACAATTTAGAAGATTAATATACTTGTGTCCAAATGGTCTTTGTTATGAGTGATTGTGCAAATACAATGCATCATTATAAACACTGATAAGTTCTATGATTTTATACCAAGTCTTTGTGTTAAAATCCATTTTTCTACTCTGTTTATTCGAAGTTATTTTGTCGAAACTATTATAAAACCGTCGGGTAATGAGAGACAAAGCTTTTGGATTCTCAACGTTCTAACACAAAAGCGAAGAAGAACATCAGGTATATCGAATATCAATACTCAATCTATCTTTTGTGGGGACCGAACGCGACTTAGTATAGGTATGTTACTGTGACAGCAAAAACACGAGAATATTGCATTTAAAACGCAATCGAATGTTTTCGTTCTATTGAATGTGTTTGGTAAAAAAAAAGTTCCACACAATCGCCTATGTAACTTGAAGCCTGATCATTATCTGGCAGTCGAATAGGCTTATCTATTTCATAGAAGTGCCGATCTACGGTAGCCTTGGCTCAGCTGCTCATGCATCCTCTTAATTACATGCAAAGCAAATTGCCTGAATGATTCGTTTATATTTTATCGTGTAGTAGAAGAAAATAATAGAACATTTCACGCGTTTCATTTGATAACGAGACAACGCAATACCACTTTTTACTACTAAAGACGATTACTTTCATTCACGGAGGTTATCGGGTTTAAGTATTATCTATGTATGTATTTGATCCATAATAGAAATGATGGTGAGTCATTTCACATGTATAATATATAACATAAAAGAAGGAAGGAGTAAGAATAATATTGGATAAAGAAAAACAGCGAGCCACATTTAACGTATTATGAAACCAATTTATTTATACAATATCCAGTTAACTTCATAAGACATATCCAAGACTACAAAAATATATTTGTGAATCGAATAAAATCAAGTATGAGAAAGCAGTGTATCATAGGCAAGGCATCCCAAAAAAACGTCTCGATTGAAATTCTTTAACTTCATACAGTAACGTATGACATTGATTGATAGAGGGCAAATGAACACAATGAAAACGGAATAAAATCATTAAAACGCTTCCGATCCTAAGAAAATATTGTACATATTGCAACGGCTAAAATTTTATGTTCACATTGGAATTTATCTAGTAATCTCCGTTGCCACAGTGGAGAACCGTTTGCATAATTTTAAATGATACGGTGTCGGCGATAATTATGGACATCGTGGGTGTGATTGATATGCCGTAGCCGTGTAAATTGCGGAAGACTCGAAACCACTTGAGACCGCAGAGGAATCACAAAAAAGTGAATGACACCGAGAGACGAAAATGCGAATTCGATTGTAATTTTTAAATGTAGGTGTGGTTCCACATTGTGGATACGGACGTTAAATGTCAAAAATTCAAGATCTAAATGAAACTCGAATGGCGCAGCATCTAACGGGCATTGTCCGTCGCGTGCAAGTTTCACGGTGGATTCGGAGCGCTTGGAAACTTTGCAGCTGTCATCATATCTCGGACCGCGACAGTTCGCCTTTGTCCCCTAACAGACACTACTTCATATAAATGCAGTTTATGTGAATTCTTCAAAAAGAATTAACTCACAAGAAGTTATGTCTCACGAAAAAAATTGTTCAGCTATTGTTAACGTTGTACACAAAGCACGCTGGTCGTATCGTTGGCACATTAAAAAGTATTCATGCGGTATCTTTATTATGTCTATTTGTATTATTAAATATTTTAGCAGAGATCATGACACTTAAATATTTAGCGTTCTTCTGTGGTGCTATATAAATTATATTTATTGTGCAATAGTATTTTAATACTTCAACGTTATTTTCTTTAGTATATTTTTGGGAAGACGTCAAAATGGAATCGGTGGAAGTATTTGGTCACGATTAAAGAGGCGTAAAAACAATTGGGAAAGCGGTAATGAACTACGGGTAATCAACGTTGGATTTTCATTGTTGGGGTCGGTGAAGAGCACTGATGTTATGGTTGACGGTCGGGGAAATGGACGCCAGAACGCGGCGTGACTGCCCATTCCATTGTCTCAATCGAACGGCAATGAGCATTGGGCACGATGACCGCACTTGCTAAATGATGTGGAACTGACTTAAGACGCTGTTATATACAATACTAGAAATAGTTTTATATATTTAAGTTTTGCCTCGTGATTTGTTCATTTGTTTTGTTTCTTTAGTCTTTATAACAGTATATACATATCGGTTCCGAGTTTTAGTTTAATTTACATACTTACAAATACATATTAAAAAAAAAAGTAACTTCACGCCTGTAATCCCCGAAGAGGTAGGCAGAGGAATGTAGAACACTCCCACAAATACATATTGTCACGTCAGATCCCTCACAGGGTAGGTAAAGAGCACTGAACGCTAAATTTCTGTATTCTTACGTACCAGCGGCACTTCTTCTACAGAAGAAAACTATAAAGATTACTTTACTAAGTATTTATTCGACAAATTATGTAATAAGAAATAGTTAGGTACAAAGATATAGATAAAGGTGTTTCTATTTAATTAATCATCAAAATCATGTATACAATACAAATACAAATGAGATGACTAATCAATTACTAAAATTAATTAACAATTACTAAAGCCCATTGGTAGCTGATATAAAATTAGTGCTAAGAAGGGATTAGATGGTTGGATACTAATCAAGTTATTTTTTTCTTCTCCTCCTCCTCCTTAATTGACAATGTACTTAAGACAGCAATAACGTCTTAAGTAATCAGTTAATAATAGGCCTTAATCATAATAGGCGTTTCATAATCCCATCTACGCAGTGAAAATAAAATTACTTTACTAACTATACATAACTTAGGTCAATATTCTATAATTAACGTAGCTGTGAGAACTGCACCAAAATATAACCCATATACGATTTCCTAAAACTGTCTTAGGGCTCGACCGTGGCGTGGTACCCTTTGTTGTGCGTTATAAATCTGTCATAGCTGTTGTTAATAGATGCTTTGATTTTAAGCGATCAAAGAGATCTCGTCCCTGGCATCTCGGTGAGAACTAATTGGTTTACCTACAGTGGCAAGAGTAAGGTCCGCGACAGACTAGCGTTTTCTTATGATTACTTATATTTATTTATCACATACTTTCGATATTATTAACATCAGTATTGAGCATGTGTAGTTAAGTTCTAACTTCATTCTTTATAATCACATGGTTCGATACAGAATCTTTCATCTGTATATTTATTGAATGGTATTTCTTCTAACGACTGTCTTCAATACAGGTATTGGTATATTAAATTGTAACAATAAAACTAAATTCTAAAGAAATTACAATGAACATAACAATTATAACTTAAATCTTAATAATTGGCTTGTGACCGGAATAATGTTTAAAATTTGTCTTACCCCTACTAGCAGTCATATGTAGAATTGTTCCTGCAGAGTACCAATCTGTTTATTAATAAACAATACTAATAAGATTAATGAATAATAATGTTGGTCTTACTACCCCAATAGGTACTCTCCGATTGGCTTGCTGATGTTTACAGGTCGCCGCTTTAATTACTGCTTGATCGTCTGCTATTTTTTTGATTTTACATAATCTTTTAATGGATGGGATGCGGTCTATACACCTACTTTTTAACATATAAGGTTATAAAATTGAGCAAACATGTTTAACGGGTATATTAAAGCGTATTTACGCAGAAAGGCTTTTCTAATACTAAGAATTTATGAAATAACGAAGGGAGTCGTTGAATTTTGTCAGAAGTAACCTAATACTTTAGGGTTAAAGTTTTAGACTGACATTTGTATGTTTTAAAGGTGCCGTCAGAAATGGAACCGTGGGCCGTGTTACGTTATATTTCATAAAAAAATGTTTCCATAACCGAAATTTAAAATGCTATAATCATATTTGATATAGAGTAAAGAGATATAGAGTGGTTTGATATTCGACCTCTCACACCAGGAGCCCTTAAAATTGAATATCACTTGCTATAACGGTGAAGGAAATATCGGGACACCTACACACCTAAAAAAAAATTGTACTCTAAGTCGTGTGAATTCTGCCAAACCGCACTTGGCCAGCGTGGCAAACTGTGGCCTTAACCTTCTCATTCAGAGAGAAGACCCATGTTCCAACGGCGGAACGAAAGAGGGTCGAAAAAATCATCTTTTTCTTATCATGAGAACATGTAATAGTGTCATATCGTATTAGTAACAAAGTAAAAACTTATTAGGTAACATCTTAATAAAATATATACTCGTAATTGTTGAAGTACACGCTAGTGTAGTAAGACCCTATTGGTTAAGTACCACGTCATGTTATATTTATATTCTGTACACGAACATGAGATATTTCGCGCCTTAGCAACTAAATTTGCTTTTAAAATGACTTGTCACGTGCGTGTGTAGTGTAACGTTGATTCTGTTAGAAACTAATTGACAGCCGTTAGTTTTATAAATATTTGAACTGTAAAATAAGAAAAATTAAATTTTTGAAACATTTTATATTTATGTAATGAAGTGATAAGTTACAATAATGTAACACATGTCACTAACCTGAATTTCAAATATATGCAAATTATATTAATTTCGCTTACAATGACATTATTTAATAATATCTAGTTTATTGTACCACGCTACTTTAAGTGGTGAAGAAAAAACTATGAAGTGTCAGGGCAAGGTTACCAGTAATTAATTATGTACATAGTAATACATACATAAATGAAGCTTCTCAGCCGCCTAGTTATTCTACCGATTTTAGGATCAGATGTCGGTGTGTGAGTCGTATCAAGATATTCATGTTACTAATATACGAGTATGTTATGTATATATACGAGTATAATTATGGTGATCGCCTAATTGGTAGGTATTTTCAGTAGCGACGGACTGATACAGTAGCATATAATTCTGATAATTATTATTATTAATTGAAATAGTTGGCAAAATTCAATTGCAATTCATTTGTATAGTGTGTAATACTATAATAAATATGTTTTATAGCGTGCGAAGTCGTCCTCGTTGGTCTCGACCAAGACTCGTCTTTACAAGCAGATCTGCTGGTTGAGAGGTTCTGGGTTCGATCCGTGATTTGGATGTTATTCCCTACATTCCCAATGCATGGCGGGGCGTAAACGTAACCGGTGTAACGTGGGAGTCTAACATGGGAGTGCTTCTGCCTATAGACGAAATAAAGGCGTGATGTTATGTTGTTTTATTTAATATCAACCATCCCGATGTTAAGTATATCTTTTAAAATATGAACATATTCAATCAATGAAGTTACATAGATATAATATATCTAGAGCTTTATATGACATCATTACTGAGAACTGTATTTTTATAACAGATAAAAGGTTGTATATAATTCTTTGACAATGTTATGATATCTTCTCTCGTTGTTACAAACCAAAGACGTTTATCATATACCTATGCCTTGATGTTAAATGAAATAGTAGATACATATTCAATAAATAATTAGGCCTAGATAACTTTAGTATGAATAATTCTCTAAACACTTGTTGTGTTAATTAGGTATCTATGAGTAAGGAGTATTTAGTTGGAATACACAAGAGATAGTTTAGAAATTAGGTTGAATTAAATCAATATTTATGAAGCAACTAAGGATGTTGATAGCGTTTCGATCTGTTTTCCTTAATAATGCTTAAACTAACATGAAATTAATTTTGGAAAATAGAGTTCATCAAAGATGTTTATATAATCATAAAAAAAGTGATATCACGCCTGTAATCCCCGAAGAGGCAGGCCGAGGAATGTAGAACACTCCCTCGTTCCACCTGTTACTTGTACGTCCCACTATGGAATTGGTGGCGATTCTATTGCCATACACCGGGCACATATCCAGACTCCTAGTCACTACCAGAAAATTGAAATTAAAAATTTTAGTAATGCCCGACCCGTGAATTGAACCCAGGACCTCCCGTTCGGCAGGCGCATTTGCAACCAACACGACCAACGAGGCAGTCGTTATAGAATCATCATTTGATAATAAAACCTCAGAATTGAAATAACTTCAGTAAGCAGGTGTTGGTAGTAACTAGTACGTCAGAATTCAGCATGCCAACGCGCACCTCTTTCTTTACAAAGTGATTAAATAAATTTCGCTGTAAGATTGAAAGAAAATATCGTATAAAATGGTAATAATGATGTTTTTAGTTAAATTTTATGCATTTCATATTTGGTCGTGTAGCTAGTCGAGTTCGTGCGAACGCGACTGTCGTTCGTTACGTCCTGGATTCAAATCCCGGGTTGGGTGCTATTGGATACTTATATTTGTGTGATGAGCACAAGTATTTGTTCTGTGTCTGGGTGTAAAAAAAATCTATTTAAGTATATATTTATATGTAAATATGTATTTTATCAGCCATCTGGTTACCATACCACAAGCTCTCTTGATGCTTACTTTGGGATCAGATGGGCCGTGTGTGGAGATGTCCCTAGATATTTATTTATTTATTATTTATCTAGACATTTTAGTTACAATTTCTCGTAGTGCTCGGAGTCTGGATTCGTGCCGGGTGTATTCAACCCCTCACCCTCTATTACACAGTGGATGGCAAGTGTAACTGGTGACACGTAGCAATGTACCAACTACACTCTTCGGGCATCACAAGCGTCATATTACGTTTAACGTATATGTATGTATGTCCTTTCAAAATACATTAGCGAACAGGACACTTTTTCAACTTTGAAATGTTCACTTGTTCAATTTTACAAAATTACAAAAATGCGGTTATTACAAATTACAAAAGAATTCTTTTACGTCCACAACGCTCATCCTGCTAATGAACCCTAACATTGTAAGTTCACACGCGAGCAGTCAGGAACGGAGCCATCAGGTCAATCCACTATGTTTTTGCATTGTCCATAAAAACAAATTACCTACGCTTCATTTGTCGATCCCGTAACCGCATGCGAGGAGTACAGGCGCTTGCTCATTCTGTTGGCCCGTATTCAGTCCGTTCGACTCAGTAGTGGGTGGGTCTTATTCGTTTCAGTCCTGAAACGTCCAATGTTTACACATAAGTATAAATGGAGTTTTGAAAGAGTGATAAAAAATTATTGCCAAACTCCCATACGGCTATCTGATCTAAATCTGAATAGAACGTGTTGTATGTTAAACTGTTATTACGTAACTCATAATATATAATTATCATTGCCGAATGCATGCGAGCGGGACTGCTGATCGATGGATTCCGGGTACGATGCCCTGGTAGACTACTGTCGGATTTTTCTCACTTCAAATTCCCAGTACTTATTACCAAA
This sequence comes from Mimoniades nurscia nurscia, assembly GCA_018246595.1. Taxonomy (NCBI): domain Eukaryota; kingdom Metazoa; phylum Arthropoda; class Insecta; order Lepidoptera; family Hesperiidae; genus Mimoniades; species Mimoniades nurscia. The sequence goes on from DWFO01004893.1 coordinate 10,576, forward strand.
AATATTTTTATATGGGTCAATTATATGGATTTGGGCAATAGGCTCACTAGATGTTCCATAGCCGGACGTCAAATATAACTGGTGAAAGATGAGAGTTGACTCCATTCCTCTGTAGACCTATTCGGAGTATATTGTGTTATATTACGTTTTGTCATAGGTATAGAAATTTTGAACATGAGTTTTGGCCCGGTCGGAAATCGTACGCATGGCCTTCGGCCCAACAGTGAAGGTTGTTGGAATAAGTCGATAATGTTATAGCCGTTTAATAAAATGGCCTTTTTCCAATCCCAATTTATAATCGGCTATTGTCACGGATTTGCCATTTTTTTTTTTTATTTATTTATTTCTTCATACATCACTAACATTACAGGTCCTCCGCCTAATGCGTTAGTGGTATAAAATTACAT
>DWFO01004894.1:0-10982 GCA_018246595.1 Mimoniades nurscia nurscia
CGTAGACTATCAGAAGACTTAGAAATTTTTTAAGAAAAAACATATTTTATTGGTCATGAATATATTAATCAATGGTTTCGGACTGACTGACTGCCTCGTTGGTCGCGGTGGTCGCAAGCGCGACTGCCGGTCGAGAGCCCTTCTGTTTAAATTCTGGGTCAGGCACTATGGGATTTTTCTAACTTATATCTGCCTACCTCTTCGACATGATGGCATGATCGTTTTCATGTTTTATTTTTCAGCATACCGTCGTCGGAGGTCCCTCGTCCGCTCTCAGCGCCCTCTGCGGATGAACACTACCCGCCTTCAAGTGGCGATGTACCGCCAGTACCAGGTGACTATAGCGTTACTGGAGATATTTCTTATCTTTTTTTCTAGTTTTGTTATGTCTCATTTCAGACTTAGTCATTTCCTAATAGAAATATTTGCATTTAAAATTTTTGTATTCGTATATATTGAAATATTATGATGTAGGTAGAGGCAATTAAAATTATGTTAAAATCTAATAAAATCTTATATGCCTTTCCAGAAACTTACATATCAAGCTCAGGGCCGTCAGGACCTGAGTATCCTACAGCACCAGGAGCACCTTTGTCAAAACTCTATCCGCAACAAAGACCAGTATTTAAGCCCTACGATCCAGAACCGGAACCTATAGGACCTGCGTACAAACCGGGCTACCTCCCGGAGAGTGGTCCAGAGCTTGCACCATCTGCTCCGAGCGGTCCAGGGTACAAGCCTGCCTACCCTCCCGCAGTGTACTTAGACAGTCCTAAACCACCAGTAATATCTTATCCACCCTCGAGCTACCACGACCAGCCATACCCACCGTCAAGCGTAGATTTCGACTCCAAACCTCCATACAAACTGTATCCAGAAAGACCCGATTACAAGCCAGTTTTGCCCTCAGCCCCGAGTTCTCCAGGTTACAAACCGGGTTACATCCCTCAGAAACCCCTCAGACCGTACCCCGAGCCGTATCCGCCGCACGCTGGACCACCTCCGCGACCTGCTCTCGGAGACCGAGAAGATCATGAGAGTAAGTTGAATCAGCCATACCAGGAAGTAGGGTGTACAAATATTTTGTGATATCGTTTTTTCCCTATTTATACAAAATATAGCACGTTTGAAATTCTGTAGGGGTGGGCAAAGGAGTTTAATATATTCCCGAGTTTCTCCAAGTACATTTACGCCCTAGCATCAATGAAATAAGGAGATTATTACTACAAGTTACGTTTACACAATATATGTAAGAATACAAAACATTTATCGTTCCACCATCGTTTATTAGGGCCCTAGTGAGCACTGGCACATCGCTGCCTGAACGAACATTGTGGATCATTATAAGTTATATATATTCCCTATTAATACCGAAAGCGTCCTTTCCAAATATTTTTGTATACGCTTCTACTCCTAATCAGATGTTGTATCGTTCACGGCAAGTATATTTGGTTCCAGTAACGTCGTCGTGGCGCCACTACACCGTGTCCGGGTTCCCGTGCCGGCGGGGCTCCGCCTGCGCGCAGAACCACGTGGCCGGCCACTGGGCCTGCGAGCCCGAGGGCGGCGAAGTGGGTGAGTCCGCGCCGAAGGTCTGCGCACAGGGGAGCGGCTCCGCGGCCGGGCCTGGCCCACGCGGCCAGGCGGCCCGGGGACGCTCTTAGTGGTCGGTCGTGCCAATGTTGGTGTATGTTACGACCTTTCTTGTTTCGAGATGATACAAGCAATGATGATAACATTTGAAATATAATTACCAAAGTATAGAGTATTACAGTTGTAAAAACAGAATATTATCCTCGTTCTGTATTAATCGTGTGAAAATAGATGTTAATGGCTTATACGAAGAGTACCATGAGGTAATGAAAATGAATATGTCACATTTCCCCTGTAGGCTCGTGGGACTACTGCTGCTCTCCCACCCACCGGTGTGGCTACAGCGAAGGCTTTCAGAAGCCATGGTGAGTCATACGGGCTTTCTGTTTTACATTTTTTCTTATATTAGTAGAAACTTCTAGTAGTAATTCGGAGTTGTAGGTACTTGGTGTATGGCATTGGCCTTATTAATGATGGGACCTGAACGTAACTGGTAAAACGTAGAATGACGTCTGATCGTTTACTAACTGTAGTCATCCGCGTGTTCGCTGCAGGTGCTACGTGGGCCCTGCTGGCGATCAGTGGCGGCCCTGCAGCGAGAAGTACTACCCCTACCACCAGCACAACGTGCCCCATCCCTCGCAGGTGCACAGAGGTGACCGTTGAATCATTTCATTTCAATACTAAAATGTTTTTTACTATTTTTTCAATAGTCTCTTCTAACATTCTCGAATTTAAAGGGCTTAGGTTGTAAGGTAGGGTAAATTTAGCCTTTGAATAGGTATAGAGAAGGGCCTGCCCGGCATGCTATTAAATATTAGATGATGACCCAATAACTTGACGCTACATTGAAATGCCAATAATCAGCGATCTTTATTTTAAGGTACTTCCAATATAATACACTGTTTCGAAACTTGCTATAATGGATAAAAGTGGCACGAGGAACTAAATTTTCGAAGTGGGTGAACTTAGAAGGGCGCGACAGTCTTGTAAATGTGCTTTTTAGATGAAACTCTAAATAAAACTCTAAACTCTACTCTCAGATGAAACCCGCCCTCACCCAGCCCCGTCTCGTCCCCACCGCGAGCGGCCCGGTTATGGGGAAAGAGATCGGGTAATCCCCGGACCATATCTCTCGGAAGCCGACAGAAAATACTGGGACGAGTTATACAAAAATGGTCCGCAAGCGTATTACGATCAATACGGGAATCCCTTACCAGGTAAGTCGGCAACAATTAAATTAACTTTTGTAAAAGATGCCACATGGAAAATGTAGGCGGAAATTTCCATTTTTTTTAGTTCAAGTAAAAATCAATCAAGACAAATTGATTTATCTGCTATCTCTTTTGGAGTTACTATACATATTTATAGCTAGAAGGGAGATGGATATTTTATTCTATCATATAATTCTATTACATATTTGTTATTAACATTGGTCCTGAAAAAACATGTAGGGTAAATTCAGTTTATAATGGCACCTGTCTTGGTCGAAGTTGATCACAGATAATCTCGCGGATTGAAATGTTCAGCTCTTATATTCGTATATGACGCTTAGAATCAGAAGCAAATATTTTTAGGTTACACCCGCGTGCCGACAGAGGAACGGCCCTACATAAAGTACCGTCACAACTACCCTCGCCCGGGGTCTGGGACCTGGCTGCCCATCGAACACACGCAGGAAGACGAGCCGCCCGGCGCCAAGGAACTAGGAGTACCCAGGTAAACTTATCCTACTTTTTGAATTCTTATTACACTAAGTAGGTGTTTTTACTCATTTTTGCCCATATTTCATGTTTTCAGATATTGGCCTGTAGCATATCTTCATAAGAGTCCCCCGCCCAATATGACTTATTTCAAATATAATGAACCTTCCACCACGACTGAGAAATATCTTTTTAAAGAACCAGTAAATTCTCAGAAAGAAAAACCGTTACACGGATTTAAATCTACTGACATTTATAAATCTAGAGATGGAGATGATTTACGAGGAAGAACAATTGATGATGACGATGAGGAACATAGTGAAGATGAACCGCAAAACAATAGCGAGAAAGAAAGGAATTTAACTGATTGCGAAAAAATGCAAGTCACTAAAAATAAAACCACTACAACACCAAAAATTGAAATAAACGAAACTACCACAGAAATGATAATGGAATTTAAATCAAATAACACGGAAACAACGACAGAATTTAAAATGGCTGAAAATGTTGAAGTTGACAAAAAAGCCGAAGTCGCAACAGGTATAGATGACAAACTATACGACTTCACTACATCCATAGAAATATTTGACCTTGAAGATGCAAAATCTTCCGGTAAAATGTCCAATTTGAAAACTGCAGAAGCAGAAGAGAGACAGATAGAGGCACTTGGAAGACTTCTCGCATCTAGGCGAGATGGAAAAGTTATTTTAGAAAAACGTTCTCAAAAAGATTTGGAAACGAAAAAGATAGCACTAGATAAAGATTTTCTTGATATTAATTTTGGTAATAAATTTCCATCTCCAGAACGACGAGGCACAATTCAAAGAGTATCGAAAGATGATATCGAGAAGGATCTACTCGGGGCCGATAAAAGCTTGGAAGTAAGCGAAACCACCTTCGTCCGACCTCCAAGAATTTTAAGTACCACAGAAAATATAAGAAAAGCCATAGTTAACGGAAAAGTATTCTACGACGCAACTATAAGAGATCAGAGAGAGTTATTTTTAAATTCCACCCGGAAACCCAAAAGTTTACGTTTGGAAGAATCTAAAGGGCCTTCAGTAATTGCGAGCAGCAACGGTAACAAGAAAGTCATAAAAGCAAGGAACACAAACCCCATCAGAAGGGTGAGACGGGTTTATCGAAAGAGGTACAACCCGGAGGAAGTGAGAAGGAGGTTGTTAGAGCGAGAGAAGGGCAAGTCGAATAACACTGAAGGAGCTAAGAGCTAATTATTATGATTGTAGTACGAATTGTTATATCTTAAATTTCAAATTTGAATTTTAGCATATAAGTAAAAAATGCATTTTAAGTATATTTTAAGAAACAGTGTTAGAATTCGTAGCCTTTGATTAAATTTATTCATAGCTAGAGAATTTGATGGCATCCATTTTATTTAAATCAAAAATAATGATTTTTTTGTAAACATTTTAAAGCAATTGAGCATATTACAAATTTGAAGATATTTTTAAATACTGTCATTTTTTATCAGTTTCTTTCAAGTTGAATAAATGTATTTCATAGTAATTAATAATTGACAATATTAATGAAAATATTGGAATGTAAGATTGTCAGTTTAACTGTAAATTATCAATTCAATTTGAGTTAAATTGACGACAAAATTTAAAAAACCTTACATTTTAAGTTTAATTTATTACGCTAATCTACTTAGGCTTGCTTAGGTTAAGGTCATTTTTTATCAAATTAGTTACCAATTCATAAGGTTACCATAATTTTTATATTTGGTAGAATTAAATATATCTAGCATTTTATTTAAGTTTTCTTTCTTTATTTACCCAAACATTCGAGAACATGCTTTATTCCAGAATAACCAAAAAAAGATGCCAAAGTTCAGTGTTTTTCACGATTTATTAATACTTTGAAAATACTGTCTTTGTATGTACATATATCATGTAAATTGAAACAATATTTTCATAATGACAAGCATGGGTGCCAGCAGCGGGATGCGAGGGGGTGTACTTGCATCCCCTTGGCGGAAAGAAAGTACAAAGAAAAAATTAAATATTTTTTACTCGATTGAACATTTGGTAATGAAAGGTTAGAAAAGGCATTGAATACTCGTAACTCTGTTATCCTCATTTTATACATGTACATATAGTTTTATATTTTATATAATCTTATTAATATAATAATTAAGAGTATGTATAAAAGCAGATGCACCTCCCTGAAAACAATCCTGGCGGCGCCCATGACGACAAGCGTACCTTTCGATGACTTCTGTTTTGTCAGGAACGTAACGGAAATGAATGCAATGCAAAGAAAACCTTGAAATGTCACTTGGGCTCGTAAATTTAAAAGCCTCACCCAACGAAGCATAACATAAACCAGCATTACTTAATTGATTCCTTTGTAATTACCATTTTACGGCACATTAATTGCAGAGGTACTTTCACCGGGTACTGTATTTTCCACTATAGCTCATTAGTGTTTGTAGCGAGTACTTTAATATCAATTCAAGTGGTTTGCCGATCGATATAGACGGAAACAGCTAGCTCTTTGAATAATTTAAACTAGTGATAGTAGAATCCAATGATTAGATCGAGCCGCGAAGACTTCACGGTACAGCCTGAGAAGAGAAAATAATAATTATTTAAACGTATATTTCTACGCGTTGATGACAGTGCTAGAAATTTACGGCATGAAACAAACAAAGCGAGCCAATCATAGGTGCTAAGCGCAAACGCATATAGAGACAGAGTAAATATTTATGCTTAGAAAGTGAGCGATTTTGACTCAATGTTACGCTTACTAGGGCTGTGTGCACCAGTTTTCGTTATTGAGGTACAATTAAAAAGAACATTTTATTGATTAAGAACCAGTTGCAGGTATCAAAGCAAATTTCCGGTTAGTGAACCTACACACGGGTACTATTTATATAACCAAAAACAGGAATGTTATATTAAATAAATGTGATCGGGTAAAAATAACTTTGTGTGTGTGAAACGTGGGAGCACTCGTTTATTGTTTGAAACATGATATAGTGTATGATATAGTGTAGTACACACTGTTCTGTCTTCCTCTTAGGGATTATAGGGGTGATTTTATGCCTCTTTTGTAGTAGGTATTACATTATGTTTGTAAGATATTTCTTTGTTTAATTTTATTAAGTTTGTGCTATTAAAGTTTGTTTGTTTGTATGTAATTCTCTGACATCGATAAAAAATATAATTAATGTAATTACTACACTCAGCGTATTCCTTCGGGGAAATGCAGGTGTGATGTTATGTATTGAAATATAAAATGGAAAAGAAGAATGACAGTTACATCACAATTGTCTTGAGTTTGGAGAGCGTTGTCGAAAATATAATATGATCGTCGTCGTGATTCGGATAAATCGTACAGCGCCATCTGTTTTACCTTTTTGAAATGAGCAAGGATTATAATTAAATGTAAGCTGTTTAATGATTACATGCACAGTAAGTGCTCATTTGTTCTACTGTCAATAAAATAAAAGACATACATACTTTCAACCAAGAAATTTAATGACAAAAATAATGCATCAGTGGGTGTTGAAAAGTTTTGGTGAATTATCATTAATATAGCAACGTAATGTTCTCTTTATGAGCAACTTTATTCCCATCATTAAACGCGCAATAAAGATAACATCATGATACATCATTGGCTGTGATAATGACATATCATCCATTAGTGTGAAAACTCATGACCCACTTCCCAGGGCTACGTGGTCAAACGTCAGTGTGCAAGTTTCTTTTCAGATTTTTATGGGTCGCATACTTTTACTTACAAGTACAAGTAAGATTCAGAGTTTAGATTATTGTGAACATAATATAGCATTTTGAAAAATTTCGCACCGGGTTTTTGAAGGTCTGAAGCTTGCACCGTTCATCGACGCGGATTAATTGATAGGGTAATTAATTTGTTGAAAAATTGCAAAAGATAAATTTTTTTTGTTATATGATGACCATTTTCATTCTTACAACTATCAGATTCATCTAAATATAGTTATCGTGAATTTTTGTAGCAATTTAATGAAGATAACGAAGGAATTTGGGGCTCTCTTATGTGGTTAACTTGGCTCTACATCGTTTGTCTTACCTCAGCGTACTTCAGTCGTTGTGATTATATGTATCTTGAAACGTAAGCGTAAATTTAACGTAACTTGGAATGCAATTTATAATTTTAAAAGTAATCGTGACGTAAATTTTTAATTAAATTGATAGTACTATATATAAATAGTCTATTCATTCGCTTGAAATCTCAATTTTTAATTCGACGATTGGTAATATATGTACCTATATATAAAATATGTACGAGTACAATGTTATTTGTAAAATATCCATTACTCACCCGCAATTATAATAATTGTTCAATATTATTATACAGTTAAAAACGTTACATCACCCTTGTAATGCTCGAAGAGGTAGGTAGAGGAATGTAGAACACTTCCACGTTTTACTAATTACGTTTACGTCCCACTATGGAATAGGTGAGGAGCATATTGCCATAGTCGTACACCGGGCACATATCCATACTCCGAGCCACTACTAGAAAATCTAAATTAGAATAATTTTGTAATGCCCGACCTGAGTATTAAACCCAGGACCTCCCGATCGGCAGTCGCACTTGCAACCAACACGATTAACGAGTTTTTAAACTCAATTTTCATTAAAATTGCCCTTATATTGGAGGTTTTTAGAGCGTGCGATTTGGGAATCGCAGAGCACAGCTTCTTGCGACGCGGCTTTCGGTCGGCGGCCAGAACAGTACGCTGTGCCCGGGCGGGCTGCGATATGTCTCGATTGGCTAATATTCGTTGCAAATTTTCTCAAAATTTAATTCAGTATTGGCAACCCTAAACAAATGCATATATAAAGCCCTGTGGACATTTTCTGGAAAGGAAGCGCATAGCGCAGTGAAAGTGCGGGATGACATCAACTGAGTGGAGTTTTCACTGTCTTTAGACGTGCTAAGGGACTGTTTGAAATGTTAGGTCATTTGTAGAATACTATTGTTGTGAATAAAATATCAAGTTGTAAGAAAAAAATATATAATAAAAATTAATTATGAATACTATAGTAATTGGATGGCAAAATTTCAATGGCAATAAACGGCAATGGCATTAAACATAAATGTAAAAAAAAAGTAACTTCACGCCTGTAACCCCCGAAGAGGTAGACAGGAAAATGTAGTAAGTGTAGTAAATTAGGAACACACCGATATTATACAATTGTTCATATTTATATTCATAATATATGGATATTAACGTATAACGCACACTAATTAGAATTATTCGTGATCAATTTTTCATGCATCTCATTTTTTTTATATCTTTTTTGTTTTCGACATTACTCGATATATTGACCTAAGCACAACAAATATTGAAGTATATAGATGACTTCATGTATTTATAGATAGATAAATGACGTACAAAGAAATTTGATATAGTAAAAAAGGAAATAATGGGAATTAAACGCAGGTTACCTAACTTAATGTGAAGCTCTTCATAGCGATAACATTTAAAAAATTTGTAAGCATATTCTTTTATAGAGCCGCTTTTTATTAGTTGCAAGTTGTACTTTCCACATTCAACAACAGCGAACATTTAGGTACAATCAATTATAAACATTTAGTTATCATGCATATCCTTGTATGGTGTACCGTGTACGTGCATATACAGGCAGAAACATGTAGATTTATTAATTATTACCTACTAAGAGTGTAGTGTTTTCACCGAATCGAGTGGAAATGTATTTTTAAAACATATGACAAATATACTATTATTGTTATAACATCGTTACGCTAGGTCCTTTATGAGGTGGACAACGAACGAAAACGACAAATATGTACATCTAACTTAGCGTGCCACATCCATCACTCTCTTCGTAAACGTGTGTTAATTTCGAACACTTCTGGTTCCTCTATCAGGAGATTTATAAATATATATGTAATATTGCGCCATTAATATTCTTATTCGGGGATTACAAGCGTGAAGTTACTTTAATATTCTTATTAAGCATTATATACTAAACAAACTATACGTATAAAAATACTTCTTTCCGTGAGTGCAATAGCAATTTCTCAACTGTACTATTCATAGAACTATGAATAAACATGAGTGAACTCCCGAGCGAATCTCTACGTGTGCAGTTTCACTGTTCCCGTGACAATCCACTTTTCCCCGTCACGAGTTTCATAGAGAAAATCTATAGAACAACAAACTGGCGTGGAGTAGACAATAGTTGTATAAAAATATTTTTATTAAATGTTATTTAATGATTCACCCCGTATTCCATGGTGAGATATACGAGTATAACTGGTGAATTATGAGAGTGTACTACACTCCTCTGTCTATCCCTTCGGTGAAATACAGGCAGGATATTCTGATTGTTGATTTAACACATACTGCATTGCGTAACAATAACTTATCTGCTCTGCACGCGTAATAAATCCTATGTGTAGAGGACTACTCACAGAATGAGAAAGGTTAACACCACAGTCTGCCACACTGGTCAAGTGAACCTTTGTAGATTGCACACGTCTTAAAGAATGCGGTGGAGAACTAAAACTTTTAGCCTTGATGACTTTGTTTTTTTGCCAGGTAAAGCAAATTTATATTTAAAAAAAAATGTATTGTAATTGTATAGCACGGGTATGTTATGGTCTAAGATCTGGGAGACTAAAATTTAATTAAACAAAAAACGAACTAGGATATTACAGATTCTAATAAATATCTTGTAATTAAGCCAATATTCCTGATGTACGAGGAATTCCAAAGTCAAACTTTATCGTTAGCATGCATTTACGGTTATTATAGTATTTTTAGTTATAATAATAATGTAATCAATTTTAAATTAAGTCATGTCAATTGGCAAACATAATAAATCTCCGACAAACCACGAATTCTCTCGTCAGAAAAATTAGATAAGTTGATTGAGAACTTAGACATTGCAAATTGTTATTAAGAATTTTGCTCTATATGAGATCGAATCTAGATTAGTTATTTCAGATGGACTATGAGTTATTTGAGATTACGAGTTATTAGTTACAGGTTGTTAGCAGGTTGACATAAGGGGTTATGGGTTACAAGATATTTATTACTTCTGTAAAGTTATCGGTAGCTGAATATATTTATATATTAAACGGCGCAAGAAATTTAAATTTTGTACATACCATACATACATTATTTACGCAAGGCTCCTCACAGATTACGCAGAAAGCACCGACTCCTAAATATCTCTATTCTTCTAGACTTGCCGTGCTCCTTCAATATTTAATACTCTCTTAGTACTAAGCGTACCTTATTGGCGAGCATAAAGTATATAACAAGTGCATTATATTATGCAAGCTATCGCTTCCCGTTTCTCATCTCTTTCCTTCTCAGGACGTTAGAAGTATGATGAAGGGAGACAAATCATTCAATACTCAGATCAATTTTATTACAGGTTTGTGAATGGGGCTTTTACATTTAATGTCTCGATTTAATCGTATGCTGATTAATTGTATTCAATTGTATATTTGTAGGTATTTCATTGTAAGCTAATTAAACGTTGTGAAACGTGGGAGCATACTTCTCACCTCTGCCCTCCCGGTTGGGCAATTATACGTGAGATGTTATATTTTTAAGTTAAAAAAAGTAACATCCCATCTATAAACCCCGAAGAGGTAGGCAGAGGAATGTAGAACACTCCCACGTTTCACCAGTTA
>DWFO01004895.1:0-10981 GCA_018246595.1 Mimoniades nurscia nurscia
ACAAGCTCTCTTGACGCTTAGTTTGGGATCAGATGGCCGTGTGTGGAGATGTCCCGAGATATTTATTTATTTATTTAACCTCTTTATTTATTATGATCGGTATGTCTAGTCAGTACCAATATGTTTCAGTTTAGTTAGGTTCTAAGTCAGAGAACTTAGAACTTAACGTAGCATTTTATAAATACAGTACAGACGACTCTACTGCGCAACGTTGACTTTGTTCATGTAATGAACTGTACCTCGTTCATACATTAGAAGATATAGTAAAAGGGATGGTTTTGAATAAATAAAATGTGATGCCGTATATTATCGTCAAGCTTGAGGAAAATATCGTATAATTTTAGTAAAGTGTTCTGAGCGAAGAGATGTACGTATACTTAGAAGTTAAGTAATTTATTGTGAGGCTTTACGACTTTCCACAAGTAATAAGCAGCAAATGCTTCGCTTATGCGCAACTTGTCTTATGGACACATTGAAGTTAGATTAATAAAAAAAATTAAATGATTAACGTTTTGTATCTCTCAATATTACAAAACGTTCCTTAGTATGAAACAGTTAAATGTGAACTTTTACAATATCTTATTATTCAAGACAATGGATTAAATATTAAAGACAGAAGTTGTTCAAAAGTTTAAGTTGAATTAATAGGGAAATTGTTTTGATTTAGTTCTTAAAACAAAAATATGTGAAACTTTATAAATAATTCATTTAAAATCATACATATTGTGACCGCTCATAAAACGTCTAAGTAACTACTATAAGTTTTGGAGTGCAGTGTAATGTCGTCTGGAGTTAATAGCGGGGCAAGAACATTGCTGTGGTATAACAACAAGACGATAGTGGTGAATTTTATAGAACCACCGGAGCGTCTGGGTTCACTGAACCTGCAATATTGAAAAAAGGGTAGAAGCCAGCTGGCTACAGACTCAAAGTAACTACGTAGCTCGCACAAAGACGAAAAGCACTGGTTTAACGCTCCGTTCCACCAAAGGGCGATTCGAATGCCAACATGATTTCCGAACTGACGTTATTGCGACCACGAATCACCCATACTTTTTACAAATAAAGACATTACCAGAACGCGCACCGCAAATCCAGTATTATCCTCTATTTCTATGTGAAACGGTAAAGTTTATAAATGCGTAACATAATTTATTCGCGTCGCGTATACATAAATGAATCAAAAAAGTTTATTAATGGGCATTCTGAAGGTGGACCGTTGCTCTCCTGATAATCGTGTACGGAATTTATAATGAAAATACTATTCGCATAACGGTTTTTGTATTTTCTAGAGTATCGTATACTGCATCGCGACGTAACGTAAAAAGCATTGTGCTTGATTTTAAAATGAAGTGTAATTGAAGTTTATAAATAAGCATAATTGAAGTTTAAATTTAAGTTTAATATATGCAAAATTTAATTCACATTCAATTTTACTTTTAATTTGAGATTTGCGTTAACAATAGATTTTGTTACGTGTTTATGTCGTAAAATACAATAAACTGCAGTATTTATTTAAAAGTATTTATTTACAAAATTATTCGGTAGTAAACGAAGCGACTAATCTCTTAGATATTGGCAAAGTCAAATAGATTATACCCGGTATATAGGTACACGAATATACGAACAAACTCGCGAAAAGAAATAAGTAGGAAATAAAAAAATTGAGGATTATAATTTTATTGATTAATTTCGTTTTACAGATTTTATTCATACCTAAATGCTTGTTGTATTACTTTTCAGAAACATAAGCGTAGCTTTCACTAATCCCTACAAAAAATTATCATTCTAATGATATACCTACGCCATTAAAATTTTATGCGGTCAAAATAGCTTGATGCAAAATATAAGAGTAATTTTACAGTTTCCCTAGCATTATCTTATCTGGCTTGTGTCTTGTCTCAACTATGTACATTTTAATTAACTTAAGCTTCAACGCTGTAGCTGCAGCGGATGTAATTTGTGAAGAAAAACCATTATTCTTTTCTCCGTATCGATTTGACGTGTTCAATGCATGAATGTTACTTACATAATACTACAGACATTAGAAGAGTTGTTTTACTCCCTACCTGCACTGTACCAAAGCCTCGTCGTATTTGATGTTAGTAAGAATGTGATGCTAAAAATACCCCGCTATATACATACATCATTTAAACCAAAAAGTATCTGTTATGGCATGGGACATGTCGCCTCTTTGCTTCAATAACGTGATATTTTCTGAACAACTTCTTAATAAGTTTTCATTTTATTGAAGGAAAGAGGCGATATTTAGATTTGACATAGCAAGAAGATGTAAAAGCGATATTAGTACAGTCCTTAATAGTTATTTAAAGACTAGAGGCACAGTCTGTTTGCACAGGCACTGCTCTGTTTTATAGAAGTAGGGAAAGTGAATACTTATTTCTGATAACTAATCCGTAGTTGGGAATTTACACAGCTACAGTCGGAGAAGCAGTCTTTATGTTTGTGTAAGTTTAAGTACACTTGTGTGGTTAATCCGTATCTATGATTTTACAAACAAAACGAAACGAGCGGCTTCCGCTGCTTTGCGTATACAAATATGATACATATTTGTTTGTTCAAAAAATTTTAATTTCAGAAAGTTTTTGTAAAAGTGCATCGTACAAAGGAATGTTCATTCGCGACGCGTTGACGTGACGTTGAGTTATGTGTTCTTTATTTGAATGTTTTAAAAAACATATGCTTTTTTTAATGACTTTTTTTTACTCTATGTCGATTGAAATTTAAAATAACTGTAATTGTAAGTATAAATGCGACTTAGTGAATATTAACAGCATATGTATATCAGTTGCAGTTCGCGTGGATTTTGGGAAGATACAGATATTTCTGTATATATGGGATGTTACCGTTATGTTGCTAAATAATTTATATTAATAAGGTAATTTGAAGATTTATCGAGTTCGATAATTTATGAAATTTTTTATTTAAAGTAGTATATGTCCCTAGTTAATTTATTTTGTGTCAATTAATACAACAACTCTTAATTACGGAAGAGGAAGAGAGCGAAACATTTCACGATTATTAGCTATTAGTATTCTAAGTTAGCTGGTATAAAAAGAACAATCACAGGTTTTTAATGGCCAAAAAATGTAATTGTCCCTAAAATTTTAGGTTCTTTTAAATTCAATATTTCATCCAATGGATTTCTTTAACCTACTTTAATTGGCCCAAAAAAAACATTATCTCATTTTTACTAAGTGTTTACCAAAATCGTGAACTTTATTAATGACGTTTCTGATGATTGGATTATTGGATTATCCATAGCTTATTGTTTTTTTTGTTCTTTAATACGATTCTACTTAACTTAATCAAACCTGAAGGAACTGTGAGCGAGAGGTATAAATTTATTAGCGTTTAAAATTTCCATTCCAGCTGAATACGTGTTATATTTTTTATTGTTATTTTAAGTTAAATAAATTAAAAGTTTTTTTTAAAATAAATATTGCCTCCATGGTCGAGTGGTCGCAAGACTACTGATTGGGAGCTTTTGGATTTTTCTAACTGAGATTATCTAGCAGAAGTTTCAAGTTTAGATTTGTGATCAATGTATGGCAATATGCTCAGACTCTATTCCACATAAGTGGAACGTGAGAGTGTATCACACTCTTTTTCTTACCTCTACAGTGATTACAGGCGTGATATTTTCCCACTTTTATATGAAAATGAATATTGTGTATTAGAAATATTAGAATAGAATATTATGGAAGTCGGTCAAAACATAAACAAATATTTCAGGAGATCACACATCACACCGGTCGCATACGGTGGTTTCCGATCTTCTGCGTATCATTCAGTGCGAGTTGCTGTACACACTAAAACACGTAAGTGTCCGTAAAACGTCAACGACAGACGGAAATTCTACAGCAAAGCAATCACTTGCATATTCAAATGTAAAAATATACTAACAAAAACTGATATTGGTATATAACTAATTAGATTTTCATGGTTCTGCTGCTAAATCAAATTACCGACATGCTTTAACATTTGAAAACAGGAGTATTCTTCCTAACGATAATGAATCCTTTATTATGGTACCTATTTATTTTAGTTATTTCACATTACCATTTTATATATTCCCCGATAAAGTAAAACTGTTTTGCTTCCAAATCAATTAATTTCACTATTTAGCTCAATTAATGGGATAAATACTTGCAATGTAAATTGAAGCACAAAGACTATACAGTCACTTTTAATTGCATTGTCGTGCCTTTCGAGCGAAGACCGTTTAAATTTGTGTACTTGGCATAACATTGGCAAAATTCATTTAACGACCGCACAAATTAAGCGCATTTTAAAATTGTATTACGCATGCGATCATTTGGTTTACCGATCAGCGGTGTCGTGTTCATGAAATATGAATTGATTACATTTAAATGAGATAATATTGCATTTGATTAATTATCCATGGTATTTTGTTATGCTGGATTTACGTTACCAAAATAATATTGAATTTGTACTCCATGTACATATTTCTTTTTCTTTAATATAAAGTAAGGTAACATCACGCTCATTATCTCCGAAGAGGTAGGCAGAGGAATGTAGAACACTCTCATAATTCACCAGATACGTTCACGTCCCGCTATGGAATAGGTGGTGAGCCTATTGGCATATACCGGGCACATATCCAGACTCCGAGCCACTACTAGAAAAACTAAATTAGAAAATTTCGTAGAGCCCAGCCCGGGAATCGAACCCAGGATCTCCCGTTCGGCAATCGCACTTGCAACCAACACGACAAACGAGGCAGTCAAGTGTAATATATATATAGTTAATATTACGCGCTGACTCTATGTGAAAATTTAATAAATAAAATTGTAACTATTTCTATAAAATTACATAGGAACGTATCGACAGAAAATTGTTAGAAAGGATTAAAATAACTTCTAAAGCGTAACTAACAAAACGTAAGGAATTTCTCCTTTTTACGCCTTTGTATCCTTTAATTGCAATTTTACACACAATTTATACGAACACGAACAATCGACCGTACGCTTTATTTGAGTAAATTATGTTTTAAGCTCCATCAATGTGAGGAAAAGTCCCGTGACATTTTAATCACTAACGCACATTACGTGGGTTTTTGAATGATTTACGTAGTCACTATTGAATTATAATCATATTAATTGAATTTTATAATGTAATTATAAATGAAAATTCGCAAATGTATATATTAACTAATTTGCAAATACTCGCTTTTGAATTGTTAGTATTTAACGGATAAATAATGAAACGCCTCTTTTTCGAACCTAAATCCATAAAAAATGTACTTCACTTCAATTTATATTTTTTACATGATATATGCAAGTAAATTATCGATATTTCTTGTAGCTATTTTCGATTCAATTGTAAGTATGCAAGATAATTTTACAACTTAAATCTAATCCACATGCTACACTGTTCGTTTTGCTTGAAAATTTGCACACGGGTCCAGTTACGGTGACAATGCAATATTTTTTATAGTACGAATCTGATATCCTTGCCAGCACGAATAGGATTCAAAGAAATTATTGTTATACGTACGCTAAGTCTATAAGTACTACCACAGCCCTCTTAAACGTGTTTTTCAGTTGTTTTTAACCATTATAATATTATACATACTTCAATATACGTTTATTTTTCTTTCTTATTAAATTCATTTCGAGAATTGGTACGCATATGAACTAAGTATATTCGAATAAATAAAACATAACAATATGAACGCTACTCAATCATAAAGCGAAATGGTTAATGGGCAAAGGGATCTTCATAATAAAGCCCTCTTATTTAGAATACGCATATGACAAAGGACCCTTCACCCGATTCTATTCACAGGGACAGGTAAATTGATGGCACTTCAACCATTGTGCAAAGATTTTACTTTCAGAACCTACTCCTCGCCCACAACCTCCCGAGGCATAGTTACCCACCCTAGACGTGTCTAATGGACGATTTAGATTTTACCAAAAGTGTACGCGTGGACGGGCACGGACTACAGGTACTCTAATTTCATTGGGTATAACTTATACCTAAAATACAGTTCGCCAACGATCTATCCTTATATATAAGGGAGGCGGGCAAATTGGTGCTAGTTGTAACACGGTTTCGCTGAATAGAATTTCACTGTATGGAGGGTAATCGCTAAGACGGAAATTTCTTAAATAGCCCTACAGGAATTCGTGGAAATTTAACGTTTATAACAGTAATAAACTCCACCTCGCTTGCGGAACAGATCCATACTCATTACAGAAATGTTACAGATGATTAGTTTTTATTAAAGGTCTTCTATTTGAACGTAGACCTTCTTGCTATCTGCTTTTATTTATCACTTGCCATCTGGTACCACGACCATGATATGTCCCCTTTAACGTAATATATAGTCTGTAATTGAAATACACAGAATACGACACTATAGGATTGACAGCCTCAAGCGTTTAATTATATAGGAATAAATGGTATTATAAAAATGATGCAATTTTGGATACCGAAGGGAAATCTGTGTCCAACAGTGGATGATAAATAGAAAGAAAATACATATGAGGGTGGTCTTGTTGATGATGAATTTTAGATGCAATTTTAATATAAAGGAAAGCAATTTGCTCAACGAATTTGAAATATTACCGAAACGACTAGTTCCGGAAGCCCGTGCTCATATCTAAACAGTCCTCCACATAAGCAGCCGCATGTTCTATGATATATAAGTGAAACGACAAGTCATTTGTTATTCTCATTCAATGAGTTCTTTATATTATTTTCTATTATATTACAAACACATAGGTAAGTTTCAACATAGTTAATAAATTGAAGTTAAAAATAGTAATCTGAAGTTGTTTATACGCAATCTGAATTAAATTCTATGTTCTTTGTACAATTATTATTGGGAATTTGTTGAATATAAAACGTAAGCTCATGCCTAGGATCTGTGAAGAGAGCAAAGGAGTGTGGAACACTTTTACGTTTCACTATTTTTAGTTGTTGAGCCTACTGCGATACACCGGGCACAAATCCAGACTCCGACCCGCTACTAGAAATTACACCAAAAATCTCAATAAAATCCGACTTAGCACCAGACGTGGGGGTTGAATCTGGGACCTCTCGATTAGCAGGTGCGCTTGCAACCACTCGGCCAATGAGACAGTAAAAAAAAAATATTATAGCGCACTCACCGTATATTACATTCCTGTGCCTACCTCTACGGGGATTAGAGATCTGATGTTACATGATGTTCTTCTAATTAACATAAAAAAAACAGGACACGTCTCAAATAACAGCGTCATCTCAAATTCCTGTTTCATTAAGCGTGCTTGCATCTTTAAGGAGCGTTTTCACTAGAAATGTGAACTTTCCTCTATAATCAAAATATTAAAAATGAACACACATCCACTTTCATATTTTGTAATTATCTTACACTACACTTACAAATAACTAAGTTTAGCTTCCGAAAAGCTGTCTTTTGATGACGGCGTGCAATAGTACAAGTAGACTAACGTCTAACAGTGAAACAATGCATTGATGATGATGATTAGGCAATAACAAAAAAAAAATTCTCTCGCCGATGAGTTATTGATTGGTGGTGGGAGATAAACAGCCTATTGTGTTCTTTCATCTCAGACAAATGTAGCGCGACTTGAGATGTGAAATCGCCATGTTTATAACATATTCAAAATTAAGCGAATTAAATAGATGATTTTGTCCTTATTTCTTACATAAAGTGAAAAAAAGTGAAACTTACAAGCATAAAAATATTTTAATATTGTTTTAAGCAATTTATTCACTTATTCATATAAGTGAATAAATTGCTTAAAACAACTACACTATCCGAGCTTGTGGTGGCGTTTTTTACACGAGAGATGCAGTGAAAACGTAATCTTTTGTTTTAACACGTCTGTAGAACGGCGAAATGTTTGTCGAGAGCAAAATTATAGTTCGGTGCAGTAGTAAAAACGCAACGTGCAAGTTATGACGCTGCTTGTTCTCGCGCTTGCAAAATTTCATGTCGACAAAAGCGGCACGAAATATTCTTAATTATGCGAGCATTTCAGCGCAACACACGCCAAATATACGTGGGAGCTTAAAGTCTCTTAAAGTTGACGATATGACGAAATGTCTGGTAATTTGTCATTTAAATTAATGTGTGGTGAGACAAACCATGTTACAGACCGATGGGTAAAATCTCTTTGTATTATGTATTTTTACAATAATTTCCCAGAATTGAACGTTCTATTGATCCTACAATGCAAGAAAATAAAGACGAATCAGGAATTGAACGTACACTATATTAAAATATCAACCGCTAATGAAATTCTGATCAAAACATAGGCTAATGTGTTTTGTCAGAGACAGCAATCAATTATAAATTACCGACCATACAAGCAAAAATCTAAGAAGATACATGTACCTAACTTAAAAAATTTACCTTGAAATAAGTTTGTTATTATTTATGAAATTAACTTAGGATAAGATAGAAAAAATATCGTCGTACACATATAGATTTTTTTTTGGTTTCTTTTACTACGTAAAGTGCCCTCGTTGATCGAGTCTTAGTTCAGTACGTAATCCGCAACTTCTGAACTAGAGGGTTCAAATCTCGAGTCGGGTACTACAGGTGTTTCCTAATTTAGATTTTATAGTTGTGGCTCGGGGTCAGGAAATGTGTCCGGTGAATGGCAATAGACTCACCACCTATTCCATAGTGGGACGTAAACGTAAATAATGAAAAGGAAATGTACTACACTCCTCTGCCCTCCTCTTAGGGGATTACAGGCCTGATGAAACGTTATCACTACACAAAGTTTCGCGCACGCCAGGCTTCTTGGCTGTTAAGTTACAATAATGTTTTTTTTTCACATAATTACGTCTTAGTAATATTCAATTATTATTAAGTATATCAATTTCAGACTTGGTTTCACACGTTTAATATGGCGTTCCGTCCCCAGGAATGCAGAAGATAAAAGTAACTTTGCAACCAACCAACAAACAAACATACATACATACATATAATAAACAGAAAAGTCCAACTCGGCGCACGCTTTTACGATGTTTTTTCGCATTTTGCTTCAAAGTAAACACTTCTGTGTTCGAAAATAGTCAGAATATGCGGTCGCGAGAGACATTTATACTGACTATCAACTGTTATTGCTTCTTGTCATTTAAAACTTTTAAAACTTGAAGGTTCGTAGCATTACATCGAAATATTTATACAATTGGGTTGGTTTTTCTTTTAAACATTAATGTGGATTTAAGGAATCTAAATTGACATGCTCTGAAATGAATGTATGTTACTTATGTTTTCAGTTTTAAAAGGAACTCTGCATAATAAATTCAAAACGGGTGTCTACTTCATAATACTATATTAACGGTATTGATAGATTATTACGGAGATAAAAGTCGATATAAGATTGTAATTTTTACTGTGCAAATAAATGTACGTGTTTTTCCTTTATATAGTCACTTCTATCCGTAATTTCTCATAATATTAGTGGACAAAACTCTGTTTGGGGAGGCATTTTGGTAAGGCCCGTCTCGGGCCAGCGGTGAACTGAGACGGGTTGATGATTATGATATGTAAATGACACGTGATAATCGATACATGTCGTCCACCGCTGGACATAGGCCTGCCCTGGGGGCTTATACACAAAATGCTCACGCTGTAAATGCGGATTGGGGATCGCAGAACACAATTTCGTGCACCGCCTACGCCACTGCCCACAGGCGGCCAGGGCATTTACCTATGCATCATGACACATATTACGCAGTAATTATTACAGGCACAGTAATAAGATATAGATACACATAATAAGTTACGTGCATTGTAGAGTAATTTAAAATTTCAAACGTAAATTATCAGTTGATCTATTTGATTAACATGCTTCGAGTACACACACCAGTCAGATCAGATCAGGTAATTATGTTTCACATGTACAATTAAGTTTTAAGTGTACCCATGTAAAGTGGATACGGTAGCCCAGATATGAAAAATCCTTGTTGCACCTACTTTTCAAAATACAATAAATAAAGGAAGCTGGAATTTACGACGTTCACTGATAACATTTCGTGTACCACAAGCACAACAGACAAACGGATTAAGATTGCTATCTTGCAATATATCAATGTTTTACTTATATTTTTTGGTTACAGGTACACAAAAGTATTTAAATAATGATTATTTGTGTATTAAGTATGTACATAATTATACATACAATTTTTATCACCAAGTAGCATCATTAAAGTAGATGATATTTAAATTTATGTCTATTTAACAAACTAGCACCTATCCACTAAGTAACCGTACAGAAATAAATGGAATTGAGAAGAGTAGAACAGTGAATTTTCAGTAAAATGTGAACGAAATGATACCAGCTGTATAGTAACTTGAATAATGTAACATTAATTTATGATAAAATAAGTTTCAAATTTATTGTAGCAGCTGATTTCGATCACATGTCCGCAATGTTTTATTGGTATGTAGTTCAGATTGTTTCCTAGGGTGCTATATTTTTTTTTACTATATTTATGTTACTCGCAATATTATTAAGAATTTATTGTATGGACAGGTATGGATTTAAATATATCTAAAACATCAAGTGTATTGGCGGTAATAAATCTGATTAAAAAACTACGCCTACTACTAAAGTGAGATTAAATTATTATTCAAACTTTAATAATTAAATTTGGTTATTTATGCTTTATAGTTACCCTGTGTGGCGTACGCGTCAACCAGCCTGAATAAGAGTAGAAATAGCTGAAAGGTACATAAAGTTACAACGATGAAAGATATTGGCATTCCGCGGTACAAGTTTCAACAGACTCGGCTTTTCAATTACACTGAAATTTGCTTTTCGCCTACAAATTAGAGGATTGGATTTGCATTGTGCCATCTCTTTTATTTCAGTTCAACTTTGTGTAATTTCCTGTTAACATTATGTTATTTTGCAAATAAAGCACTTACCAATATGTATTGTATTATTATATACCAATTGTTATT
>DWFO01004896.1:0-10981 GCA_018246595.1 Mimoniades nurscia nurscia
CATACTCTGGTTATAGATATTGGTGCAAATATATATATATATATATTTGCACCAATCCTTTATGGGGGAGACAGAGTGTACTGAATGCCAAATATCTCGATCCATATAGACCTGCTATGCTTCTTTGACATTCATTACTGTCTTCATACACACAAACTGGTTGCTAAATCTTGTTTATGTGTCTTCTATTATTCTTGATCCTGTAACTATTTTTTTTATTGGTCTATTGCAGGGGCAACCTGAAGAGATCGTTAGAGCTGTTTGAGAAGGCCATTGCTTTAGCAAAGACAGAATTGGAGATGACACACTTGTTCTCATTGAAAGATGCAGCTGCCGCACAGCTGAAGGTGTCGGAGCGCTGGGGCTTGGACTGGACAGTGAGCTAAACTTGCAGGGAAACTAACATTTTCATGCAATAAGAATAATATCTGAAAAATTGTCCAGTTATTGAGAATGTCCTGCTTCAAAAATATTCACCACTTCATTTAAAACTATGACATACTATTTATCTTGTTCTCAGTGATGGTTAGCTTTGGAAACTAGTCAGATGTATTATTGATAAGTACCCATTTATATAACTCAGATTAATTTCAGGGACAATGGTTCATGTTTCAATTCCAAGGTCAAAATAACAATAAAAAATTGCACTCTCCATGTTGTACCTGACATACATTATTCATCCATACAAGAGTTGTCTGTTAATATTTTATTGACGTTTTGTGAATTCTAGATGTTACAAGACATTTACAGGTAACAAGGAATTTGGCCTATTGGAAATGTTGTGTAAAGTGCCATCAATTATATTATGTAAATTATTATCTGTTAGGCTTTGACATACTATGTATAAAAATGGATTAATTAGTGTCTACGCACAGTCTGCATTAGAACTGCATAACAGCTGCAAAATTGCAGGTTGTATTTACATAAGAGCAGTGAAATTGCATACCAACTGTACATCATTGTTGCAGTCATAGCTGTTGGAACTGCATGCTGACTGTTTGTGCAAACACATAACTGAATCACAGATTATTTTCATAATTAAGATGATAGAGGATTATCAAAGTAACTATGAAGGATGTTACTTAATTAAAATTATCATACCGAATCCTCCAGAGTGAGTCAAGTCATGAAGGTAATTTGTAAATATATGATTTTGAGATGTTATTCTTGTCGCCATGAAGCAGCGTTGAGCACGACCGAGCCGCCGCCGACTCATCGCCCGCAAGTGGATTCAGCTTCTAGCTTCGTGTCACTGTCCATCATGTTTGTCTAAAATAATATGAGTATGCAGTGTGTACATACGTTTGTACATAGATGTTCGTTGAAATATCACAAAGTTCTAAATTTAAGGTACCTTATGTGTCATTACTTTTTAATACCGTGATTAAAACAAAAATTGAATGTGTTAGTGGAAAAGTATTTCATAGTCGTTGTGATTATTAAACCTTCACTTGAATGGTATATACATATATGTATCATGTATGTGTTATAGATATAACAATGTAGGTGTACATTAAACTACCTATTGTATTCAGTTGACTCGAAAAATTGTCGTTAGGAGCTATTGAACATGGTATAGATGTACAAAAATAATAATTAGGGTGAAAAACACGACCTGTGTTGATTCTACTTTAGAATTTAAATAATGACTGTAACGCATTTAATGTCAGCGATTGCTCTTGGAGTAGGTACTGATTATTTTTTTAAATGATTTGTATTTGAGTTCTAAATGCAATTTCATTCGTGATTGATGTTTTTTTTTTCATCACACGTTTGACTCTAGTGGCACATTTACTGTGTCCAATTTTACCGGCGAAGCCCGCTATACAAAACATTTGTAGGTAATTTGAATTTAATTTCGGTCGAGTAGTTTTCATTTACTTAAGTGAATAACAGAAAATTATAAGTAAATGATTAAAAGATATTTTCTTGTTTTAGGTTTGTTATTAAAAGAAATATCACAAAACTTATCATTACAGAACACATGTTAATGTCCTCTACTGTGTATGTTTGTGGTACACGTGTTCAGGCTGTGTAGTGTCATAAGTAGCGTCTACACTGCATATTGGCTCACATGCTCGTGGATTGTACCCTTGAAAGCTTTAGCTATCTTGACTCTGACTCCGTTGCACATAACAATGTTATTTATTTGTAACGTTGCACAGGTTCTGTAGTGTGAATTACTTTTATCTAATAAATCATAGCAGCATTATTCAATTTAGCCTCATTTGATCCGCTATTACACATACTTATTGGTCAATGATGTTCTTATGTAGAAAGAAATCATTGAATAACATTTTTTTTCCCATTACTCACTGCCATTTTATCTTGCCCATTTCTTATATTTCAATATCTTCAATTTGATGTACGACATGTTTTCAAGTTATATTCTTCATATTTTCATTATTTATATTATATATCGAAATTTAAATTTATTTGTGTTTTTATGAATGTTTACCAGTTGTCATATACATATTTATTTCTTCTGTATATAAGTACGGATATATAATAATTGCATTTATAAACATAACATTTTATTACCAGTGTTTCTTCAAATGAGTCAGTTGAAAGTTTTAACGCGAGAAACTTAATTTGCATTGATTTTTTTGCACTCGTAACTCTTAGGGTATACTTAAGTTACGGTTTTTTTGTACTATAGCACTTCAGTGTGCAGACAGTGGGGGCACTTCATAGCTCCTGCCCGAATATATTTAAGGCGCGACTGTTTTTTAACGAATAAATTATGTCATTAGCTTGATAAGCTCTTCTATCAGGAAAGTATGCGCATTTCCGTGCATTCAAGAGCTGGTTAACGGCCTGGTCAGTGTTAATAAGATCACAAGGCCTAACATTTAATCAATATCTTGGGACAACTCTGATCTAAAGTAGGCAGAGCCTTTGTTACGGTAACCAGACGACTAATAAACTACATGTGTAACTATAAATATATACATATATAGAAAGTTTTGTACACCCAGACCCGAAACATAACTCGTTCTCAGTATGTACAAAAATATTTGTCGCGCTTGTGGAATGCACTCGGCGCTCCCGGCACTGCAGTCAGGGTCACTAATCAGTGGACCAATGGACCGGTCAACTCAGTTGAACTCTGTCTTCTACCACAAATTTATCTAAAATAAAAGACAGGATCCTTTGCAAGGCGTTTGATGGTTTGTTTGATGGGTCGTTCTAATAATAAGATCATCAACGTACAGCTAATGAAAATTATAAGATGAGATGAGACTGATTATGTGCGAATTATTAATTTGGAAAGAGATTGCTGAAAGTCCCCGGCATGCTGAAAATGTGTCTGGCAGATGTTACTTTAATAGTTATAGGTCTAGGTATGACTGTGTATCACAAAGAACATAATTATAATTTTTATTAAATGGTATTTCATATGTTGACGCACAATTCGTTTTAATCAGTAGTTGTTGTTTTTAGATATGTAGAGAAATAAAAAAAAATAGTTGAATAAAATATACATATTTTTACTTTTTATTTAACAAGCATGAGTGTTGCGTTGAGTGTTCGTGAGTCATGACTATACCTGAATTCAAAATTAATTTTCACATTTATGTACGTTTTATAAATTATAACGTGAATTCTTTTTCCCATAATAAACAGATAAATATCAAAGCAGGTAGAGAAACGTGTCTAAAATCAATGCAAATTGTTTTTCATATTATAATGAATATTTTGTCGTTAGTGTTGTTTCTGCATATTCGGTGAATATAAAATTTTTCCTTGCAACGTATTCATATACGTTCTGTTGTGTCGTGTTTTTTGGGTCCAACATTGTATCAAACGTTAGAGATCTCAAAATAATAAAGTTCTTGTACATACTTGATCGCTGTGTATATTTGCACGAGTGATGTGTGTAGTTGTGCGGCGGCGCGTGCATGCGTGTGCGTGCAAGGGCGCGGCCAGTTTGTTACGGTTCGAAATTCAAACTGTAGATAGTTGCCAGGCATAACGAATGTAACAAAACGATAAAAGGACGCCTAGACGTTTTGGATGCACTTAAATTATGAGTTTGTTCGTGAATTTAGAGATATAGTTCACAAAGAAGGTTCTACAAGAATTGTTACCTCACCGATAGTGAATAGTTATCGATTTATGTAATTTCGAAATACATTAATTAAAAATTTTCTGTCTTTTATTTCAGTTTTATTTTTCCTTTGACAACTAAACCACAAGGCCGCGCTTGATTTAAAAGTGCAAATGAGCATTTCAGTTATATTGTGTTTTGTTCAAGCGGTTGGTGCTCTTCTGTGTTACAATGGAACCTTTACATATAAACAGTTTGGCGAAGATCCTTTACAGAGGCCGTCTATTTTTTCCCGTAATGATAACGCTTTTACCAAGCTTCGTTGTTCTCTAACAACGTTGTGTGGAGGTGAGAAGGTGATTTTGGTTGAGGTCTTTTGAAATGTAGTAGGTATTATTGTTCGGATATGTTACTACTGAATGACACTGAAAAGTTAAAGAAAATATGCGCGAGGGTTACGCTACTTATGCATATGTAAGTAGGTCTCATCTTATTTTAAGACTCGATATTTCGTCCAGACTGACTATTTTGAAATGACTGGTTATGATTATCCACTAAAATCAATGTTTGTTTTGACATTTTTATCAAAGCTGTCAATGTTGGTTAGCTAAATGTTAGGTTGAAATTATACGTACACATAGATATGAAAAATTGTCTGGATTATATGGTTTTAAATAGTATTTTAATAATTTACTGTGTAATGAAGGCAAAGGCTCTATTGTGTTACAATTGCTCGAGCACGCACCGCGACAAGGGGCCGTGCGCCGGAGACTTCGTAACACCCGCGCTGTACTTTAACAACAGCAGATACTTGCTCAACAACTGCACTCCAGCGCTATCTGGTTACAAAGCTCTTTGTACATTTTTATTGGCCCAACAAATGTACAACACACAAACATTCCGTTTTCATAACTCTCAATGATGTAACCAACATAACTTACATTTAAAGCAATCTTCTAAAATTACAATAATTTTAATTTTTTTTAACATCTTTCTGTACACGACCGAATATTGTTTATAAATCCACTCAACGAAGGTTAATTTTGGCATTTATTTAGTATTGGTCTAATGATAGATATGTATATTGACGTAGACAACAATATTATTAAAATCCTGGAAGAGCTCACCCCAGTGGTCTTGCCCAAGGTGGGTAGGCACTTGTTAATGTAACCAGATGACTGATAAGAAATATAAACATTTTGACACAATATCACAAGTAGCCATGTAATTTAATTCCCATACATACAAAAAGTAAATATCCTCATTACACAAATATTACACATTACACAAACCTTCGTTTGGTTGCAAGTGCAACGGTGGGCCACATATCAAAATAAGCGTGAGCAATTTTCATCTAATAGATATCTGGTACCCGGTGGTATTCCACTTACGAACCGCGGGCTGTCAACACACCAGAATATCTGTACTTGTTACGTAAAATGTGGTAAATTGTACATAAATATGAATGTCACATGTATACCTACCTACCTATATTTAACTTTTAATTTTAGCGAGGGCCATGTGTTTTGTTCGGTCATGGAGCTCTCGGGCCAAACACGCTTGGATAATACAAAGAGGCTGTTACCAAGTAGCAAACGAAGACTCTCTACCTCAAGATTTGTCCATCCCCACCAGAGCTATGACTTGTAAACACGAACGGTGGGCAATCCATTTAATTTATTGGGTTATGACTTATAAGTGTCCTTAACAGTTTTATAAAGTAAGAAAAATAAAGAATGCGGGAAAACACGTAGCTATTGTTTTATTTCAGATTAGCCGCGGCTGAATATAAAGTATGCCTGTGCCAAGCGGATTGGTGCAACGCAGCGCCGCCAGTCGTTCACACATCTCCAATCCAAAGTAGAATGTGGCGATGGCTGTACGTCTTCGCGCTGGCTACACTTATAAAGACCTACATTTAATCTCTTCCCTGAACGTACATATGTTTGCCCATTGGAGATTCTTCGTCGTTCTTGATTTCCTATGAACTGTGCAGATTGCAATAAATGTTGACTTTATCGGTTTATAAGCAGCTTTCACTTTATCTGAGCTGCCTCTGTCTATTTCTACGAAAAGGATGGTAAGAAGTGTGTGTGTCAGTGGGCCGCGTCCGCCGCGTCGCATACCTACATCTTTTTTGTAAACGTTCCTCAATCTAAACCTATATAATTAATGTTAGTGTTAATTATTATATTATAAACAACACATTATACATAACTATAGTACAGTATTCATACTCTCGAATTGTGTCTTGTTTAATTATCGCAATTAATTTAGGAGAATAAAACTACTATTGTAAAAAAAAATATAATTATTTTACATATTATTATGACACACTTTTAATTATAGTTTACTAGATACTTTACGTTATATTAAACCAAACTAGAACATTAAACATTTCATATCAATTAAACACATGAATTATTAGAGCAATTTGTTATAGGTCCTAAGGCACCGCGAGCGCCATTATTTTAAAATAAGAAATTCAGATTACGCGTGTAAAAGTTGAATTACAAAATGCTTATCCATTAATGTAATGCAGTTTTTTAACATTGTAATTCATAAGCTACATACATTGAGCTAAAAGTAAATCGAATTGTGTTTAAAAATAATTAAATACATATTTGCAAAAGCGCATCTAATTCTAGTTACCTACTTTTTTTTAAAAGTAGGTAGGTACTGTACAACAACAACAATTATTGGATTATGTTCCACGTCCATTAAATAACGAATTCGTAGGTTTTAAGAAAGTTACATCTCAGTAAATTGACAATCAACTGCATCTGTATCTGTAGGTACTTGAAACACAAGTTCACTTTGAAGTTTCTATGAGGTGCAATATTGAATATATCCGTTTTTATGGAAATGCGGTAATTATATCTGTACAGAAATAACACAATATTATAAAATATCATTTCTTAATTAGGTAGGGATGGGACGTAAACACGGGGACCACGTTTCACCACTTTCACATCCCTATTGTATTACACTCCTCTGCCTACCTCCTCGGGGGTCACAGGCGTGATATTACGTACATTAGTTAATTGTAGATGAGGCAAATTAGACAAAGTATTAATGAAGAGAAGCTTAACATTCATATATATTAATAATTAGCCATACTGGACCGTGGTAAATAATAAAATATAATTTAAAAATAAAAATATAGAATTTATTGATTTAAGTAAATCAATTTTTCAAAATAATATTCGACTCCAGTTCTAGCATTATCGATATAAGGAGCCTATCTTATTAGGTATTATTCTTCAAGTATCGCGAATTTCAATATTAATATATACCTACGTACTGCGGTGGGAACAGTAACAATGTCTTCCTTCTTATACGCATACTAAACCTTTTAGGTCGAAAGTAGCGTTTGTTTTAATAATTCCATATTCTTTTCGATTTGCTATGTACCTAGGCGTAGGCGGTAACTACAGTCGATTATAATCGAAACCAGTATTTGGTATTGTACTAAGTTTTCTTTAAACTAAAATTCCAATCACTTCAATTATTCGCGTTCTTAACATTGTAATTAGTGTGCGAATTGTCTGTCTGTCTTCACCTGTCCTGATTTTCAGACTCATCTTCGTCGCCTTCGAGATCGTCCAACGCCGCGGCTGAATCGCTTGTTATCGCCTGGGCTATCAGCCCAGTGATTCCGGTCTCATTTCGCTTTCTTTTGAAGAAATTATAAACGTATTCCTCTAGTGTGTTCTCGTCGAAAGGCAATAAATGTTCAAGCTCAATTTGTCGCTTGGGTCGGTTTTCTATGGGCGAGGATTTACTAAATGACGTGTAATTATTTTCTTCGCTATCTACAATACCTTTCCTATAAATTTCTACGGGGACATCGCTGCCATCGCTCACATCGTATTTAATTCCAATGTCAGCTTCCTGTATTTCTATAGAACCTAAGCCGTTGTCAACTAACGATTGCAAATTTTTAGCTCGACCAACTCTGTGTGAATCTGTTTTCTCTGAATGTTTGCTTTGTTTATGTTTGAGTGGATGTAAATGTTTTACTTCATTCGTCCTATTTAATTTTGGTATTTCGTTGTCCAAAGAACTTGTGGGAGGTTTCGTCTTCGAACCGTAAGTTTTAACTTTTGAATGACCTTGAATTATTAAATACATCGGTAACGAAGATGCTTCAGTGGTAGTTCCCGTATCCTGCGACGTATTAATTACAGATGTAGTAGTTGGCATGGGAGTCGTAAATCGCATATGTAAGTAGGGATCATGCGTAAAAGTTACTGGTTTATCACGTATTAAATTATTGACAACATGAGGATTCACATGAACGGGCTGAAGATGCACAGTTGTACTTTCTGATATACTAAGCGGAGGAGGTTGCATTGTTTGCATGACTTCTAATTTCATTACATCCTTGCTTCCAGAATGATCTTTAAATACATGTACTGTCTCTGATGCATGCGCATAGAGATTATCTTCTGGCCTTTCAGAATCAGGTATTAAAGGCATGGACATCATTGGAGTCAACATATCCACCATACTCGGTTGCGTTTTCAAATTTGGAACAGGGGTGGGTAAAAATGTGTAGGAAGCTTTTTCAGTTGTTGTATCCTCATAGTAATTTTGTGTTTCAACGGAAATATAAGGAGTGGTTTCTGTATGCGATAACGTTACTTGTGGTTTAATACTTGACGACACAGCTGGTGTTCGTGCAGTTGGTACAAATGTTGGCGACAGTACAGGCGTCGATGTTACTCTCGGAGGTGGCGATTCAGATAGCATTGGTTTATAAAACGAGTATGGCTCTTTGCTCGGCTCCGTTTTCTGATCACTGAATATTAAGTTATGAGTGTCATTTATTACGCCATCTTGATTAATAGGTGTGGTTGGTCCCCAGCCGGCGTAATCACTACTTATGGCATTGGTAGGTAAACTCTTGGTTTGATTATAATTGAAGAGCCAGTTTTGATTCGTTGTTGAAGATTGAAAGATCAAGTTCGCTTCCTGTAGAGCATAAGAAGTTACAAGACTTGGACTTATTGTCGGGTCCCTTGGATTCTGCGTAGATTCAGTTACTTTTACCGGCGGAGTAGGTATGGGTAATTTATTTTCTGTAATAATATAAAGTGGCGGTTTGTGTCCGGGCGGTGGTGGTGGCGGAGGAACCAATATCGTCATGGGGTAATGTTCATTAAACTTGTAAGTAAAATCTTCATATTTTGACGGCGTAGGTCGTTGAAGCTTTCTCGGTGGTACGGGTGGCCGAGACACTGCACTCGGCTTGCGAGAAGAGACTCCCAACATTAAAACTTCGGATTTCCTTTCAGGGTAATGTTCACGTTCTAGGCGCGCTTCCTCGGCCCAGTAGTGAACCCGCTCGAGGACTGGTGGCTCGTAATCGTACGTAGGGTCGTTACGAAGCGGGTCACCTCGGCCTGTTAGAGGTTTCCATTGATCAAAATCCATTCTCGGGGAAAAAATGGAAACAAAACTAGGGCTTGAATTTTCTACCGCATCTGAAATAATTAATATGCTTTATATAAAAATATTTTAAAAGAAATTAACATATAAATATAATATATGTAGTTGCCTGTCTGTTTTGTAACTTGTGTACATTTTTTAAATTATAAGAAACGTACCGATGGATATGGGTTCTGAAGTAACGAAGTGCAGCAAGAGAACCAGGGGCGCAATCCATGTTCCGCTCGTCCTCTGCGAAAGTTTCAACACATTAAAATGCTAGAAATGTCTAACATAATACAGCAGAAATTTTGTAACATAATACCTACGCAGTCACTAAACGTTAATGATTTTGCATTGATAAAATGAGCTGCCCAGTTGTACAATTTTATAATAATACGACGAATAAGTAGGTGCTGCTAAAGCGCAATGTTGCTAAAGTAAGTATCGGAAATAAAATATTGCGGTCTCATTTCTTAATGACGGGCAGTCGAATTTTCGCAGCGATTTTCATACAATTAGAGCATCGGTGCCTTGTCAGACGGTTTTGGGCACGTCGCTTGTTAAAATACCGGGCGGCTGGAAGAAAGACGAGCTAATTTAATATTATAACCATCCTCTTGTTTATGTGCGTGAAATGTCTGACCTCGATCGCTCCTTATGGAAAAAATGTAGATATTGCTCGGTTGGCAATGATTAAATAAGTATGTTAACGAGAACGCCCTCGGGCTGAAGTAATAATGCTTCAGCGTTCATTGTTTTATCCGATATTTTACAACATAATGTAAGTATGTTATTAGTGTACCATGATAATTTTTGTCTTATGTTTTGTTCGATTGTATAAAATTCTACGGGAATGTATAAGTTCGCTATGTAGCTGCAACTCTTTTACGTCTTCTATCAAAACCCGAGGTCTCTCGGTGACTGTAGATGGTCTGGTTTATGCATCCATATTGTCCCAATATGAATTAATGAAGAAACAGCGTAGGAACGTAGGTATGTATTGTCAATATTCAGTGCATATAGACAGAGTTCTCCACGAGTGGATCAGTCTTTTGCCATTTAAAACCAACAGTAATCTGCGGGTTTTTTTAGACCACAGTAGAATAAAAGATAATGAAGGTCATGTTTTATATAGCTGTTATAAAAGAACAATAGGTAAATTGTTATTCGTCTATGTAACATGTGTCTGAAACATAGATTGGAACACCAGGATACGATGGACATGAGGCAGTGAAAGCCGCAAGCGGCGCGTGCGTCGAATCGCTAACTCGGACGTTACATGACGGGAATCGGGCTATGGTTCTTTGCATCTAATTTGCCCTCTTTCAAATATCCTTTCACTATCTTATATCACAGTGTTCGTGTTATATACAGCAATAAAAGAATTTATATTACGTATTTCTTTAAAAGTAAACAATTGCATAGAAGTGTAAAAATCATTCAAATGTAAAAAAAAAGTAACTTCACGCCTGTAATCCCCGAAGAGGTAGGCAG
>DWFO01004897.1:0-10980 GCA_018246595.1 Mimoniades nurscia nurscia
CTCAGATAGCGCCTTGGTCCACCTGCCGTCTTCTCTCCGAGCTACGTGTCCTGCCCACTGCCACTTTAGTTTCATGATATATTCACGATATATTATATTTAATACATTATATAATTATATGTTTTATATAAAATCTCGATAGTAAAGTTTAGTACATGAAATTATTTGCTTCAATCGTCTATGCTTCGAAGAGCAAATTAAACAGTCACTCCGATCGCTGCGCGGTACACTTACCCTGAAACCTTCAGCGTTTCGGGTGCAAACTGTGAACGTTCTCCAATTCACCAGTTGCGCGGTGGATAATTATGAATACTATATTTTATTTATGGAACAATTCATTAAACGTTCAATTTCTCGACAGAGATGTGAAGAAATTTCAATAGGAATTTATCAATGCTTTGTCTGTAAGATAATAGGAGTCGTGTAAAATAAATATTTTCAGAAATATGTCCCAAGGCTAGTCGCGGAGTGCGTGAATGTCAGTATTTCACGTCACGCATTAAGTCATGGCTAGGATGACATACAGGTTCTTATAGTGGGTACTATGTAATAACTGGGTATTATGTAATAACTGATAAATTATTATTATTTGACTAAATAAAAAAAAATCATGTTAACAATTGCTGCGTATGTTATACATTACTTTGTCTTGAAGTCTTTAATATTTTTTTATATAAGTCAAGCGTCAAGCCAGATAAGCAGTCAGTAACTATTAGTTGCTTGTTTGTAAGGATAAATACATAAATATAAAAAAAAACTCGTACAAAAGCCTACGGTACATGAATACTAGTAACTTAAGTTTGGCGCGCGGTTTTGCTCTTTATACAATAGTATATTTGACTTTAATAAACACCGAATCTTTATTTTTGTTTTTGTAAATGGGCTAAGGTAAAATAAACAAATAATATCGCTTCTTCTTCTGCGTCGTTGCACTCTTGGCAGAGTGCAACGCTTCACCATCAACTTACCATTATCAATCAACCAACCATTAATATACTGAAACGGTAAACAAAAGTCTATGCACTTCCTAAAATAATAGAAAATATCGAATCAAAAACATTGTTATCTAAACATCTACTACTTGCTACTTCTGTATATTAAAATAAATTAACTATTTTCTCAAATAAACCAACTTGACAGATACATTTGTATGTATTAAGTTGTAACAAACG
Source organism: Mimoniades nurscia nurscia (assembly GCA_018246595.1). Classification (NCBI taxonomy): domain Eukaryota; kingdom Metazoa; phylum Arthropoda; class Insecta; order Lepidoptera; family Hesperiidae; genus Mimoniades; species Mimoniades nurscia. Next base: position 1,173 of record DWFO01004897.1, read on the forward strand.
TGTTTGAAACGATGATCATTTTAGTTATAAAAACGTGAGTACCTATACACGCACGCTATGTTTGTACCGCGGGTCGAGTACAAAATCATTTTAATAATTGATCCCCGCTGAAATATTCATGAAGTTCCAATGAAAGTATTCCGGGAGAAAAATGGATGAAAAATGTTCCAGCCTCTTTGAATATTGCCCGCGCCTGACCCGATCTTCCTTAATGCAGTATCTTTACGTATATTCCCTGCAGTAAATTTGAAATGGTCGCTATTAATTCCTGTGATATAAATTGAGTGAATTTTTATTGTCGAAACGTAATCTGTACTAAATAAACATTAACATCCCGCCAGTAATAAGCGAAGAGATAGGCATAGGAATTTTGTACACTCCTATGATTCACCAGTTATGTTACGAGTATTTAAGCCTTATTTCCTGGATACCGGACTCAAATCAAGGCTTCGAGCGACCACCAGAAATTTCAAGTTAGAAAATCCGATAGTAACCACCCGGGGATCAAACACGAGACCTCATGATCAGTAGCGCTTACAACCATTTAGCTAACGAAGCATTATTGTTATTAAATAAAATCTAATTCATATTCTTATTTAAAATGAAAACGTGAAAGGAATATTGACTCGTTCGATTTTTTATCTTTAGATACAAAAACCAAATCTTTGTCGTATTATACAGAAAGCTGACACGCTTCATGTCTGTAGCGCGGCAGATACCATTTTGAATTTCGTAAGTTGCAGCCCACAGATACGGATAGCGCCACAGCTTGCAGTCTCCGAGGAAATTTGGAAGGAAATACATTTGATACGATAGGATACGCGGGGCGGAACAAAATACTAAAATGTCACAGTGTTGGCACTCGCGAGAGTTAGTGCGGCGGCGATAAGTCTTAAAGCGACACCGGTCCTACTGATGTTTTATTCTTGATATATTATCACACCAGATCGCTTCCGAGGTAGGCAGCGAACACCAAGTTTCAAATATCTCTATCCTTACAGACCTGATGGATTTCCTTTATATTCATTACTCTCGTCATACACACTCACTCATTCACACACCGATTTCGATAACTCCTGACCTGTAATGATATTACTTTTTAAAAATGTAACGTAACATCACGCCTGTAATTCCCGTAGAGGTAGGCAGAGGAATGTAGAACACTCCCACGGTTCACCAGTTACCATTAAGTCCCATAATGGAATAGGTCGTGAGCCAGCCTATTGCCATACACCGGGTACATATCCAGCCTCCGAGTCTCTAGTAGAAAATCAAAATTAGAAACATTTTGGAGTGTCCGACCCGGGAATAGAAACCAGGACCTCCCGATCGGCAGTCGCACTTGCAACTATCGCAACCAACGAGGTTAAATATTTACATATTACTTTTTAATATACCTTTTTCTATTAATTATACCTAGCTAGATATAGTCCAAAATTAAATAGGTATTTTATTAGTATATTATATATTTACACAAAGTTTAAGAATTCCAATACAATTTGGTAAAAACGCATTTGATACGATACGTGTCCCAGAATAAAATAGCAAAGTATGACAATGTCGAGGAGCTCTCGAGGGGCACTAGAGTTGCGACACCTCTTGTAGCGGAGGTGGCGCTACCATGCACACGAAGTGATGCGAGAGCCAGCTCTGTTGATAAGCCTACTGAACCGTACCCACTGTATAATATTAAGATGAACGCCACCCACGTCTACAACTATAGCCTTTTTAAAATTACATATCACTTTTCACACAGTTTTCTACACGTTATTAATTAATTCGTTACGTTTGTCGCATAGGAATTTTACATAGCATATCGAATTAATATTGTTTATCAAATCTATCTGAATGTGACAAATCTAAAAGAGTTCAGAATCGGCGACATCGATTGATGGCTATTTAGTGATTGTCCATTGGAATAACTTTGGTCATATAAGGTCTTTAAAAGACAATAAGGTGCCAGGTCAAAAACAGAATACATAGTAGGTATATAGGTATGTATAAATTTTCCAGCCAATGATTACATGGAGACAAGGATATATTTGAAAGTATAATACAGCGCGTTATATTTATAAATTGAAAATTCCCTTGCAATTACGTTTTTTTAGGTTCATTGCAATATAATTGACTACACGCCAACAGAGGAGTGTTCGCCAGTTGTGTTTACTACGCCGCCGTTCCTCTACAAGCGGGGAAATAATTCAAAAGAATGAAAGTGACATGAATGGTTAATTTACAATTTGAATAACAATGGTCGGCAAATTTAGACTGAGCACGGGAATCGAGATCACTTTGAGTTGAATTAGAAATGGGATTTGTTATTATAAGAGAATTTCCCTTTATAAAGCTAATGTCGGTTGTTTTTAACATTAAATCAAAAGCTACTGATAATGTTTAAACGCAATACAAAACACGTTTAATGTACGAAACGATTAAATTATAAAATCTCAGATACACGTATCATGTGTTAAACATATTTTTATAGGAGTTTGTGACACATATATCGTAAAAAATATCTAGCATCATTGCTATTATTAACAATCAGGCGATGTTATATGAAAATTATTTTAAAGGAAATTTTTTTATAGGAAAAATACAACGTAACTTCACGCCTGTAATCACGAAATTCACGAAAAGGTAGGCAGAGGAATGCAGAACACTCCCTAGGAAAATTACAAACTGTCCATTATCCGCCTCTTTTTTTATGGAAATGCAAATAAACAAGTAGACTAAAGATGAATTTTTGTCTTGGCTTTTTCACTGCTACTTAGTTCATTGGAAGGTCTAATGCACCCTTAAAGCTGGACAATTTAGAGAAGTAATCATTATATTTCTACAATCCAACTTTTATATTATTTGTGCATACTATAATAATTTTTCTTCTTAAATATAGCAGTTAAATACCGCAACAGTGATTAAAACATCTCATTGTGAAAGTTATGATTTGTTCTTGATTAATATTATTTCCGATTTATAAATTTACGTACCTACATTAATTGTATTATCTACTAATATACACACAATATACATGCAATGTTTAGTTGTTTAATATTACCATACGAATGACATGTAAATATTGAGAGGCAGGTGTCACCGAAATTCATGTTTTGTTTGTTCAGCTAATGGCGGCTCTTGCGAGGAAATGAGCAAACGAAGCGAATTCGCGTCGCTTACACGGAAATTGTTCACAATAGTTGATAAAAACGACAAAAGAACTGCTTTTATTGATATTAATGTTACAATCAAATATTTTTTATTTGCCATGAAGTTGCGTATTCACCTTCAAAGCGTCTCTTCAGTATTTCCAACATACATACAGCCAAAACAAATAAAAAACGTTGCAATTTAGTCTTGCAGTAGGTACACATATATATTGTAATATGCAGCAGACCAACTTGGCACATGAAATAAACACTTTAGAAACAGATTTACGTTAATCACGTCACCGTTAACGTTTCATTACTTAGTGTTCTCGGAACTTGGCAACCGTAAATAACGTTAATCGACAGCACTCGGTTCGCAGATTCAACTCGAGTCGCAGATACAAATGGGGCTCGAGTGGTGCGATAGATCGGCGGTTCGGTGACAAAGTTTGCCTGCCGCGATATCAGTCTGTGCACGCTTATAGCGGATAAGTACCTACTCGTATATCGCAACGCGTTATGAAGTTTGTATAACAAGTACTTTACGATGTAGCTTAGATAGGTTGATGCCGTAGTAGTGGAAAACGTGGAAATGTTATCACTGCCTACCCGTATGGGAATTAAGAGTGCTAATATATAATGTATATACTATAGTAATAAATACATTATAACATTGTCGTAGATACCTAAGAAAAATAGAAACTAAATTTCAATAAAAATAAAAAAGTAAATTTCCTAATTGCAAATGGAAAACGAGTCGAATGGTTGAGCGATGCTGACCTTTTTTAAATAGATACGAGTAAATGACAAACTTACCAAAGTACTTCCGTGGTTTGTATGGCACATGAAACAAGCAAACTCCGTTGTTCTCGATACACAATGTTCCATAAGTCTCATTAGTACCCTCTACCACCTAGGTATACCAAATGCGATTTGTTAGACTTCATACGTGTTCATCAACAATCACCGTGGCCATACACTGCTGGACACAAGTCTCCCCTCAGCATGGTAAAGGGATCCTAATCTGCCACGCTGGTCAAATGCGGGCAATCTTTCTACATCTTAGAGAGGATTATAGAGAATTCTAAGTTGCACATCAGAGTTCTATACCTCATGTTACCCCATGATACCTCACGTACAGTTTTCGTAACGCGTAGGCCGATTTCTAAACCACTAGGCTATTGTTAAGTGTAGGTATATACGCACAATTAAAGTTTACAATGTTTATTAAAACACAGCCCTTTCCTACAATCGGTCGTGTACACAACGCGACCATTACGTGTAAATATAATATTTATACGTGTATTGTACATTTGTGTGGTGTATATTTGTGGTGTCACCACTAATGGAAAAAGGGGCTGCGTCACAGCGACCTAATTTGGGTTTTGATAACTACGTACGCTAATAACAAGATTGATTATCATTAATATCGGTGTCCATTTTCACGAGGCCCTGTAATTTGTCCGTGGGTGTAATTTTATGATTTACCGTTATTAAATTAATGTAATGTTATGAAAACTCCTAAAGTAAGTCGAAATGGATTTTCGATACAAAAGTAACCATAATTATGTACATAATAATTTACATTCAATTATTTTATGTACATTTACATTCATTGTTTATACTGATATCAAATACATTTAGTGTTGGGAATTCAAATTATTATAAAGTAAGTGATATTTATTGAAGCCTGTACCTCTGCCTATCGCTTTGGGAATCACAGCCGTGATGTTACGTTAATATCTAACATGAAATATCTTGTAGGCCCACGTGAAACATCTGTGACACAAAATAAGAATGAAAACAAACTAAATTGAAGAACTTGTGAATTACGACATTCAAACTTTCCGAGTTTGGCGTTTTTGATGTAGGGATTTTTTTTTGTAGGCGTATCAAAGGGACCTTCTAACGACCTATTATTAAATATTTATACTACAATATAACCTGCTCAATTACTGCCTCTTTTTACAGTTTTTACTGGTACACGTCTATCTAAACCTACTTGAGGATTACCTCTCTTCCCGTCACAAATTTGCGGGAAGAGGCTTCTTTACAAATAAGTAATATATTTGTAAATATGTATCTCTTTCTGTGTATCTAAACATCTGTGTACATAAAGAGGTAACTTTTCACATAATAAATAAATTATTAATAATTGACTGCCTGATTGGTCGTGTTGCTTGCAAGCGCATTTGCCAATCGGGATCTCCTAACTTCAAATCTCACGTCGGCCACTATTAGATTTTTTTAACGTCAGTAATGGCTGGATATGTGCCTGGTGTATGGCAATAGGCTCACCACTTATTCCATAGTGGGATGTAAACGTAACTGGTGAAACGTGGAAGTGTAATACACTCCTCTGCTTACCTCTTCGGGGGTTACCGGCGTGATGTTACGTTTTACAATTTGTAAAAACAACTTGTTTCATTATTCGATTACTTTTCTGTTGATAACGTGTCGTTAGAGTAGCTGAGCTGTACACACGAGTAATCATTTCAACAAATCGGGTACAATTTGCTCTTGCAAATTGCTTCCCGCGGCAGCCAAAGGGAGACTCACTAATCCGCATCGCATGGACACGTCGCTCATTCGCACTTTATAGTGTTAGGGCTTCGGCACACTGTACTGCTTACATATATTTTGTTTCTTATCGCGGCATCAGAAACAGCGTAAGGAACCGAGTACTAAACGCAAAACGAAAGTTCTCTCCGCTAAGGGAACATTTTTAGGGAAGATGACAAACCTTGCAGTCCAAGTAAAAAGTGAACAGGTCACTGAACAGTGGAAGTGAACCGTATCAAACAGGCAGGCCTAACGTTAACTTGATGGGCATCGTGACAGCAATGTCAGACAAACGGGAAAGATTGAAACAACCTGGTGAAGACTCCCCCAACCGCGTACAAACTGAATAGAACTTGAAGTCATGCAGTGTTTCAATGGCGGACTTTGCAAGGAAGCAATGCACTCGTGTTAATAAGAGGCTGAGGCTCGTCCTAAAAAGGAAGTAAGGGACTTGGCGAAATGATAAATGATTATTAACAATTACATGTTACTTAAACCGCCGCAGTTTCTCACAAACTAGTCACTGTTGACATTGCAAATTTTTGTCACTCCAGCAGTTTAGAGCAATGAGCAAACGTCCTAAACGTCCAAAGTACAAACAGATACTGGTATGAAGCGTCAGTAGCCTGTGAAAAATCCGCCAATCTCCTGATGGATATATCTGATTCAAACAAAATCTGTATACTGGCCACTTTGCTACTTGATATCGCGAAAAAATATATGAAAAGTGAAATAAATACTATAAATATACACATATTTAACGACTACCTAAAAGTATTGTTTGTATTATATTTTTTATACTTTTAGTTTTAAAGATTGAGTTGAGAAAATAAAAGAAAAATTAAACCCGACTGATGTAAATCACGTAAAATACTATTGTTATAGATTTGATATTAAGTTCTAAGTGTATTCCCTTATAAACCACTAACAACTAAGTCGAATTGAGTTGAGAACCTTAGTAGCCACGGCTTGGTCACCTATTTGAAACTTATAAGAAAGTAATTAGTTCATATAGTTGGGAACAAAGACGACCCAGACCTCTCAAATTATCATAGGATTTTAGAATTCACTTTGGATACTATGTGTTCGGTTGTAGGGAAATAAGAATGCCTATATTTAGCAATCGAAGTGAGCGCGGGGAGAAGAGAGTGCTTGACGTCACGCATCTTAGTCTGCAAATTTTGTCGCGACTATACCTATCTTTAAAGCACCAGGGGTGCTGTAAGCGTACTTTTGTGACAAACCTTTCAAAGCTGGCAACACATTCATGTCACGACTCATTGGGTGTTGCACACTCCCATACCCTTTCACCATAATGGTAACCCATCTGTCTATTTTATAAAAATAATTATAATTGATATCTGTGTCTTTTTTTTCTTTCATCACTATGCTATAAAGATTTTAAAAACTACCATAAATCACTCGTCAAGGACATACCTACATATTTCTTCAATTCTAGTACTCACACCATTATTCCTAATCATGCATTTTATACTAACGTTGTTTATTTTATATTTTCCCTTTTGAATTTGGCAATCAAGTACTTACAGTAATTACAGTCTCCCTCGCCTCTTTAGTTTTGAGTAGCAGAATTTTTGAAAGGAGTATGAAATTCGGGGTAGCCCTAAATGAACTTCTAGATCTTTATGCACATTTCAAAACACTGCGAGGGTAATGTTACTTATGCTTTTAACTTGCTTTTATTGATTCTACCGTTATTGCTGGAATACAAGCAATCCCGTTTTTCGTCAAAGGAACTCTAAGTAGATTATGCACGTACACCGGTTAGAAATATCATAGGCAAGGATGGATTGAGTCAAATCTCTGAATTAAGTTAATAATTATGATTGCCTCCCTCGTTGGCCGTGTTGGTTGCATGTGCGATTGCCCAACGGGAGGTCTTGGATTCGATTACCGGGTCAGGCACTACTAAATTTTCTATATTATTGAATATGTGCTCGGTGTATAGCAATAGGCTTACCACCTATTCCATAGTGGGGCGTAAACGTAACTGGTGAAAAATGAGAGTGTTCTACATACCTCTGCCTACCTCTTCGGGGATGACAGGCGTGATGTTACGTTAATTATAATGATCTATGAATCGCCGATTATAGCCGTTACGTATACGTTGTTAACGTCATAAAAACGTACGAATACAACATAGGTATAAGCATTTAGGTCGAACCGAATAAACAATGAGTACCTACATTCGCAGATACTTAGATTTTTTATGGAATCTTCGTTTTTGATCTTTTCAGCGTTTGTTAGCAATTTGTCTTTCAGATAAATGCTAATACTAACAAATTTTTGAATTTTTGTTTGAATATTAAAACATAATTCTTAATTTGTGTAATTAAGGGTAGTAACTTAAATTGTTAGTATTATTCATTAGCTATTCAAGGACACAAACGCTTAAATAGCGATCTATTAGAGCGAAAACAATCTGTAAATTTTATATTGTGCCAAATAAATTCGATTAAAGCACTAAAATCCTCATAAATTATAATTAAGGGTAAATTACAATTCTATTAAAAATGTAAGATCTACTTCCTTTTAATAAATTATAAAAGACACCTCCCGAGGGACAGCGTTATTTTAATCCACACAAAAATGAATTCCCGTTGAGACCGCGCACTCACACAAATCCCCAATTAATCTTTCCAATGCGATTTTGTATTTATCGTAACAGTAAGCGATTTATTTCCGCTCACTGATAAAATATCGCGAACACCAGTTCGCTCGCGATAATGATAATTGACTTTGACCGGTCGTGATTATTAAAATCCTTGTCGTTACTACACCTGTAAATCCTCTTACCTATTGAAGGGAAATGAATCGATTTCTTAATGAATACATTATGATGGTGTATAAAACTATACATATTAGTAATAATAATTTAATTGAACTAGAGTTATAAAATAAACTAAAGCACACTCCGACGATCGGTTAACTATTGTAGCTGCTACCTTTCATTAGATGTGGTCTCCAATACTCGAGTCAATGATAAACAGATCTAGTGTGTTTGAACTCAGAATCTTGACGTCACAAGGCCCAACTTTGTAAGTAACTCCTGGGTCAGTAATTCTGTTGTGAGTCCTTATTCAAGTACGTATTACATTAGCATTACATTACGGGTAGTAGGGAGAATAGCTGAATGCATATTAGGATATGTTTATTCCACTGATGCACAATTCTAAAATTTTGCAACTAGATCTCTTCTTTACAATGAATGTCAACTGGACTGAATGACATCAATTGCCACGGTATTGATCAACAACGATGGCAGTTGTCACTCATGTCCACTGCCAGCTCCTTTGCTACTTTGTTTACACAAAAAATAAAACAAAGGTAACATGTCCAAAATGTTAGCAACGTTGAAATATACTCAAATATGATGGATGTTATGGGTATGTTGTATATTACAGATTACCTTCCTGATTAACGTCCGTAATGCCTGAGAAGAATGTACATAGAACACTCCCACGTTTCACCAGTTACTTTTAAGTCCCACGTTGGAATAGGTGGTGAGGCTATTGCTCCGCAGACTCCGAACCATTACTAAAAAATCTAAGTTAGGAAAATAGTGCCCGATCCGGGATTTTAACCCGGGACCTCACTATCGCCATTCGCGCTTGCAACCGACACAAGAAACGAGGCAGTCACCAACGCGACCAACGATTTGCCTTCCTACAGAAGTACTGTTGTATACCTTTTAAACAACCCAGTATCTCTCTATAATCTGTGTTCCCGAAGCTTGTACAGAGAAGACGTGGTGCAGTCATATTCGGCCTTGTTGCTAAAATTCCGGTTCGCATATGTCACACGCCTCAAAGACTATTATATAGAAAGTAGTTAGGTATCAGCTAGGGAACGTAATGTTCCATTTAAAACGCTTTTATTAAATCTGTCACCCGTTTAAGTAATTTTCTAAGCCTTTCGGTGACTGAATACAGCTATTAATGGACACCAGTGAAGATTTAGTACTAATATATTTGCGTAGGTATAATAAACTCGGGTGAAATAATGAAGTAACTTCACGTCTGTAATCCCCGAAGAGGTAGGCAGAGGAATGTAGAACATTCCCACGTTTCACCAGTTACTTT
>DWFO01004898.1:0-10978 GCA_018246595.1 Mimoniades nurscia nurscia
AAATCTAAATTAGAAAATTTAGTAGTGCCCGACCCGGGAATCGAACCCAGGACCTCGCGTTCTGCAGTCGCACTCGCAACCAACACGACCAACGAGGCAAAGACAGAAATAGTATTGTTATTTAACTGTATTGTATTGTATTGTAACATAACAGATGAAGTTCTTTCCTAAATCAAAAAATTTAGATTTTTATAAAGTACATATGTACATTTTTCGTGTGTATCCAAAATTGATTACACAAAATATCAAAGAACTAAATTTAAATACACATTGATAAACTAAGACTGCAAATTAAATAAAGGAATGTCAAACTATTATATAATTAGCGATAACATAATAAAAATAAAGAAAGGAAAAGCATACCATACCAAACTTCAATATTTACCATGGTGAGGGTCATGCGGTCGATCTCGTGCTTGTCCTTGGTCTTGTGCTGGCGGAAGGGCGAGTGGCCCTTGAGCAGCTTGTACAGCATGCAGCCGAAACTGAACCAGTCCGCCGACGAGTCGTAGCCGGTGCCCTTGGACAGCACCTCGGGCGCCATGTAGCCGTGGGTGCCGCTGGGAAATGTCGAAAATTATAATTCCTGGCAGTAAGGCTCACCTTATAATCCTACGCGGGTCGTATAACTGGTGAATCGTCTTGGCGTACGACACTCTTTGCCTATCCCTTCGGGGAAATACTCGTCTCTTCTTCACGTTCTCTTACATCACGTAAATATTTCTTAAGGAGCATTCATTGGAGAGGCCTATGTCTAGCAGTGGACGGAAACAGGCTGATGACGATGATGATTCATTCATACTACAATGTACAAATATAATAATAATACCGTTTAGAACATACTGTGTCAGCATATACTCACACGCTGGCGTGCGGCTTCTTCTTGGAGAAGTCGCATGCCAAGCCCAGGTCGGATATTCGCACGTGGCCGTGCTCGTCGAGCAGGATGTTGGCGGGCTTCAGGTCCCTGTACACTATGTGGCGTTTGTGCATGTGCTCGAGGCCTGTGCAACAAGACATACGTACGTCCATCGTTACAATCAAATACTTTACAAACGGAATTCACTAAGAATGTTCTAGAATCCACAGCGACATCATCCATATTATTTCATAAAGACCATACCGTTACAGACTTGACGCACCTCTGCATTCACCAACTCCGCAATAAAGTGGTTTGTTAGAAACATCAAACTCCGTACTTACGTCAACTATATCGTGGCTTATGAAAAGGTTGGTGGGGTCATATCCAACGTACCAGCGATTAATTATAAAAAAAAATTAGTACCATCACTCTGAGTTTGGAAATTTATCTGAGTTTGGAAGGTTTATCAACATTCGTGAAGTTTGAACTAAGTTTCCAAGGTAATTTGAAGTATAGATAGATAGATAGAGTTAAAATTTAATAATTATAAATATTTTAACGATTCATCATGAATAGTCCTATAAACTATCGAAACACACGACGTTAATTTTTAAACGATATCGTTCTGTTCGCAACATTTCGACAGTTCACAAGCTAGCAATATATAATATTAGCGACATCAAGAAACATACAGTGACGTACATACATACATAACATATGCCTCATAATGTACACACACATGGTAAAAACCTCGTGCGACACGTTTAATTAATGTTTTGTTATTCTAAATATAAATACATATAAAGTTACATGTAATAAAAACAATGCACTTGATTTCCTTTCCCAAACCGCACAATTAGCGGGCTCGTTTGATTGTATTCACGCCTTGATAACCTTCAATTTTCCTGGTTACAAAGCCACATGGATAAACCCATTTCATCACAAATTTTATGTACCTTCTCTATATTTGATTCTATACTATAGAAACCCATATAGTTCTATTGTCAGCAAAATTAACACGTTGTTTCGTTTCAAGTATATTAAACTATTTCAGGCGCTTGTATATCATATATTTAACAAAATTTTGTATGTATATATGTAAATATTGAAAATTCGATCAGTAAAAAATCGATTAAAAAACATATATAAACGACACAAAACTGTAAGCTCCTTCAACAATATATGTACATATATTATGGTAAAGACATCAAGTTATATGGTAATACAATTCGCCCACCTAATATGACCTCGGCGGCGTAGAACTTCATCTCGGCCTCGTTGAACACGCCGTGCTGCGACAGGTGGTAGTGCAGGTCACCGCCGTTCATCAGGTCCAGGATGAAGCAGAGCTTGTCGGGCGTGTGGAAAGCGTACGTCATACATACTATGAAGGGGCAATCGACCTAGAAATAAAGTTTCAATATACTTATATTCACAACCGTAAATTGCTGTACTGTAACATGCATACATTGATTGTAATGTAAACGTAAAACATAGCGCCTGTAATCCCCGAAGAGGTAGACACAGGAGCGTAGCTAATACACTCTCCACGTTTCACCAGTTACGTTAACAATGTACAAGCCACAAATTATACAATTAAAACGATATCTGCAATTACTGGATCTGCCATATTAAAAAGCGAAAAAAATGTTCTTTTCTCTAAACTTAACGAAACATCACGCATGTATTTATCCAAAGAAGTAGGTAAGCCAACTAACAACTGACTGACTGACTGACTTAACATTCAATTAGGAGTCATTAACGAGGCGATACAAATCGCACGACATAAAATGCTCGGACTTTCCGCCGAGCGACAGCCGCAGCTGCCTGATAACGTATTGTTGACGTCAGCGGTCACGACAACTGATAATACTACTGTTGACGAAATTCCAACGTCACATTTAACCAGTCATATTATTATTATAATATTTAAAAGTTAATATTGGGATGACAAGTACAAGTGTTCCTCATTTGCCTCTTTTGGTACTCCCGCACGTTGAGAACTAGATTTAATAAAAGAAATCATTTGTTTGTCGATGCATTTTAGTCAGATACACAGCAGAACAACTAGCCATATATTTTCCCTGCCTCTTCTAAAATTCAATTGACGTTTTGACTTTTTGCTCGGGCTTGGGAATTACTGTCTTATGATTCTGCCTTAACCACATGTTACTTAATTACCGGTGATGCAACTCGGTCAGTGTCCGGTGAATGACAACAATAAATTCACCACTTATTCCACACTGGGACGTAAATGTAACTGGTGAACCGTGGCAGTGGTACTACACTCATCTACTTACGTTTTCAGGTATTACAGGCGTGATGTTACGTACTCAATTGAAAAACATGCGTTTTCTTAATTGACATTCTGAGATGCCATATTATTTTAATAAATGAATATTTATCAAATGCGCTCTCAATTTTATTTTAATTTTAACTTTCAACTATCACAGATGGGAAAAGACCGACATTAGATAAGACTGCGTGGTTTTAACCATTTCCAAGTAAATCCTTTGTAAAGACTGGTTATTTCAAAGGTCGACGTGGTATTCATTAAGCGAAACCTATGTTCAGCGAGGGACCTTTGAAAGCTTTGATAGCTGTATTATTGCAGATTAGACAGCACTTTGGGGTCTCTTGATACCAGACGGACTGCAATATTTATTCAATGCTTCTGATGTTACAGAGCAGTCAGACCTCAGATTACACGTCGATATGTTGCATCGTAACCGGAAGCATTTTGTATGCGACTACTGAAACGTGGCGTGACCAAATCATATTATTGTCATGTAACGTAGTTTGACCTAATATTTTTTATTAGCCTAACGTGCCAGTTTCGCGGGGTGAATTTATGAGTTTATTGCAGCGTACCAACCTAACATAATGTGCCGTTTTAACACTTGTCATGACAACATTTTGTATATCGGATTTTATATTCTTATTTTAATCTGACAATATGCAATGGGATATTCTTACGTTTACCACTATGGAATAAGTGGTGAGCCTATTGCCGTACACCGGGCACATATTTAAATTTCCAATCACCCATAGAAAATCTAATTCAGAAAAATCTAATAGCGCTCGACCCGGTATATCAACCCAAAACCTCTCGATCAGCAATGGCGCTTGCACGAACACGACCAACGACGCAGTCTTTATTTAAACATATAATGACTTTATTTATCATATTATATTATTATAAAGTACTTCGACATCGACGATATTCATTTCATACTATTTGTATGCCGATAGATTTAGTTTATTCCTCGGACAATGCTGTTAACTGAAATCTTATCATCTGCAAAATTGCAATCTATAATGTATCATCCATTAAAGGCGACCGAACCACAAACTAAGGTACGCTCAATACGTAATATGAACCGAATAAGTCAACGAAACACAACACTAACGGCCAATGTTTGCATAAAAAATTCAACACCGCACGATGTGGTCTAACCTATTTCCGGACAATTCATAACACGGGCACATAGAAGCGAAACACCAAATACAAATTTTCAATTAATAGTGTTGATAGTTCATACGAAAACAACGAAACTCCATCAGGATAGAAATGGAACTGCAAATGAATCGAGCCAATTAATGAATATTGACTAACGCACGGTTGACAACGGCGCAAGATATGCAAAAGACCGTTGATGGGAATGACCATGCAACGAAGGGAAATAATACTTATATATTTACGAACAATCTTTTAAATATAAACGTGATACTATAGTAGAGTCAGAAGTTGCGGATAAGAAGATTAACAAGTGCATGAGGTCGGTGAGAATAGAGATATTCGGCCCTCGATGTTCTCTGCTTGTAATTCTATGGATTTGGCGTGCGGTGTGACAATAATTATAAGAATCATAAATAAATATAGTGGTAGTGATAAGAAATATAGTTGAGTGACGACATTCAGAGAGTAGTAGGCAAAATTGAATGCAGAAAACTCGTAGTAGTGCAAAATAGAAGGAATTTAAATCGGCGTACATCGAATAGGTCGAACATTGCTTATGAAAGCGACGAGAATAGAGAGAAGGGTATCCCTTTTAACTTGCCTACTGGTGGTTTTCTTTACACTTTAGGTACTTAAGCAACAGTTTTATCTTAACCTATAGTGAAGCCCAATTGAAGTGAAGACTGACTGTACGGCAGTGACTGATTCCGCCGCATAAAATTAAAGCGAAGGTATGAGAATCCATTTCCACGTGCGAAATATTTTAGTTCGCGACATATTTATAGAAAATGTGGATAAATAACGAGTTCACATGAAAGTTATTTACGAAAACAATAAGCGATTAATGATTCTTTTACTCGCCCAAGAATAGCGAAGAAACGCTGCTAGCGTTAGCAAATAAACGATTGAAACGATAAATGAATGAAAACGACGAAGTTGAAAAACATGCGATAGTAAACTTTTCAATAGGAACATTACTTTCGTTTGTACACAAAGTCGTGGTTGTATAAATATAAATTGAATGGTCGGAATAATCTACAGATGAATAATAATCGGTCTATGGTAGTGTGGTGCAAGAATTTCAATTTCAATTATGCAGACATTTGAAAATGTTTTCTTTCTCACATCGAGGATACGATGATAGAAGTACCAATAAAAATCCATTGATCGATGATAATAATAATGATAAAAATCGGCAAACTTTTATCGGCAAACGGTTATAACTAAACAATTGCAAACATTGTATACGCTTGCGGACGAAAATATTGACTGGGCATTAAAAGATAATATATACAATCAATGCACGTTCCATGCACGTGTATATTACGATAATATTGATTAAGATAAACATTAGAGGCGATAGGAAATAAATGCAAGAGAAAATAACACAGATGAAATAAGAGAAACAGTTACAGCACGAACAAAGAAGACACTACACAATGATAATTCCCACTGCGCCCACAACCTTGCAGTTCTGACAGATAACTTTAGTCCGTTCTCATATAAACCGCTAGTGAATTCATTATTAACAATTGATTTAATAATAATATAGCTGCGGATGCTATACTGCGAAAACGGAAATATTAACTAAGCAGTGCGGATATTGCAATCAATACGCGCATCCTTCGTATATATACGCACTGTGAGAATGTAACGCCCATTATGATACCAACAAAATGAGAATTAATCTAAATTAATTATTGCTACATTCGTGGTGCTGATAACAATTTTCTCCATTCGACCAATAAATCAGAAATCGTTTATTCTCTCATTGCTAACGTTTAGCCGCAAAGGGAAATATTGACTTTGCTCTTTGGACGAGCGCTCCAGAGTAATTTTGACACGCTTCGACTATTCGGCTCGCGGGTCGATTCGCTATCACTCAAACAAATAGATATTAACGTAAGACGTATAACACCCTAACCAATAACATTTCGGAGTGTCAACTTATTGAATAGGTCGTGTGAATTTTTTTTGTGACCAAAACATACTGAGTAAAACATCGAAATGGTATATTTGTTTAAAAACAAAAACTAAATACAAACATGATAAAAATGCAATATTAAAGTTATATGTAAATGTACTGCTTAAATAAGAAAGTAAAGTAGGTAATAAGCAAGTCTCCTAGCAATCTAGCAAGCATTTGTTGTAAGAAGGAACCTTCGGTGGTAATGAAACCTACAATTTTTAGTGCACGTACGATGAATAATTTTGAGTGAGAGGTCGTTTTATGAGAAGGGTATATGAGAAGGGTTTTACTGTGGGGTTTTCAAGATACGTTAGCCGGCGAAACAAATGGAAACCGTTCCGGGAAGCACTGGGAATCAGTGTTGGTGTGAACGATATTGCAGAATGTGTTAAAATCTTTCTGTTTTGCCGTATATTAGAAGGCACTTATGATCCTTTCGAAGACACGAAATAATAGCGAGTCCTAACGATGTCTGTATAGAGATGAATTAATGATCGACCTAGACCGATTGTAATTTAGAAGGACAAAAAAACGTCGGAAACTTTTAAACGAACAGAAAGTGTCGATGAAACTTGCGATTAATTTGTCTCTGATTTGGGCAGACTAAGAAAGTTTCACGAGTTATAATGACCGCACAGGGTTCTTCACAATATCATAGCGCGGAACAAAGCTACTAATAATCAAAAAGGATGCTAGACTTGGCGTAGAATCGGCATAGAGACGGAAGTCGGAAGTAATTAAAGATATTAAGAGTTAATAAACAATGAGTAAAGTGAAGGAGAGAGCTCACCACCCTGAGGTATACCCGCATGTCTGTAATAAACAGTGAAGAAGTTACCTTCTGCAGAATATATTGATGACAACCTGGAAGATAAGAATCACACCAAGCAAGAATTCCAAAAAGATATCGAAATCCGCAGCGAAGAGAACCTAACTGAATTATAGTACAACTAACAATATTAGTTTTTACTTTTCCATAACATACCGAATATCATCAGTATCACGAGTGACTTGATACAGATCAATTGAAATGAATTGAATAATTAACTGTTGTTAACAAATGCATGAAATTTAATACACCAACTAACCAATCGATTTCTTTTTGTCCAGTACATATTAAAGTTCAGTTAAATTCATACGTTACAATAGTGTTTATTAAAACCTCTTTTATTGTACGGTATTTCAATACAGGCTTTACTTTATACGTGTAGTAGTGTGACACTGTTAGACATTTAACTATAGTTTTATGATTGCCTGCTAACTTGACTTAGTCTTACTTCCATTCGTCTTTTGCATAAACAGCAATAACGGACGCTGTAATGACAGCTATATTTACGACATATCACTGAATAATATTGACATAGATGTTATATACAATTACCACACTAACCTTATGTAGCCTTATAAAGGTAGTCCATTTAAAAACAGCAACAGAGTGATCATCTAAAGCTAAACATTATAAGTCATTAGAAGGGGCATGCATCGATGAAGATTTGAATTAATCATTCAATAAATCAAAATGGGATCCTTTCCGATTTCATTCTATTATGCGTAAAAAAGAAAATTGTAACACGATTGTTAAAAAACCAACTATTTATCAAAGTTATTTGTACATTATTTACAAACTTGTATAAAGAAGCGTAATGCTCTTTGCTGTCGACGGGCAGCAGCGTAGGCGGTGCGGGAAGCTACATATGCTGTGCTGTCCCATACCTGCATGCCCTGACCGAGTATTAAAGGCAAAGAACCCCTTTTACTTACGAAGGCATATTTGCAGCGGCGCGGCGGACTAAGCTCGCTATTGATGACTATGACTGATGAAACAAAAGAACATAGGTACCTACTGAATACATATCGGAAAGTAACATGAACTGGGCATGACGAGTATTTTCAATTTGTTTATCTCTCGTTACACATAATCGATCCCGCAAGTGCTTTTTACAATATCGCCAGTGCCGAGGCTGCTCGACACCGCCCACCAATTACGATGGGAAATTTGAGAATCGTTCTGCGATTATCGGGCTATTGTATTACGCCAGTTGTTTTATATCACATACACGTATTATGTTTACTAGAGTTGCCAACCCTTGTTTTCCCAGGACATGTCTTGGTTTTTACTATTGTGGGATGTTCTAAGGGTTTTCTTAGCGTATCTGTGGATTTTCAAGATCGCGCCCTGATAGGGTCAAAAAAGCAGAAAATGTCCGACAAATGTGTGACAGTAAAATAATAATTTCAAAATTTCTAGCACCATTCAATAACACGTCACACGAAAAAATAAGTTTCTAACAGAAAGCCACGAAGTAGTAGTAGTACTCGTAGTTAAAATTTTTAAGCTTCTACTTCTCAGTGTCCGGAAGTCGGGGTTTAAAAAATGGTTAGAACGCACAACGTACAAAAGCACGAACGTTTTAGATTAAACATTACTCATTATAACAGCGAAGGAAAGCGGCGTGATTGAGCCTTATTAGCTATCATTACACCAGTTATCTATAACATTCAAAATCGAAATAGGTCAGCGGTATCAACTTTGAGCCTTCTCATTCGCGAAGGAGAATCCTATTCAATAGTGGCATGATAAGGTTGAGCGTTGTGATGATAACGATGAATGTGTGCGCAATACAACATGCAATCATTTAACGCACTCGCTAACACAGTAATCCATACACTCATTTCAAATCGAACTCCCGAACCGATCTCGGATGTAAATTATTGCGAGTGCCGGATGAAAAGTTTTTGGGTCACAACATTCAAAAGCCAATCAATCAAAATTCGATCGAGTTATTCACAATATGTATATTATGTTCATTCAATATTTTAATACCGGTTACATTTCACAACCCTTTTATTACTTATTTACATAGTACCTGCCTATATAATAGAGTCGCTACCGCGGTCTGTTCGCTTTGAACTTATAAAACTATTTAACGGATTTTATTGAAGTTTTCAGCAATAGAGATAGAGTGATCAATGAGTCAGTTTTATATGTATAAAACATAAATACTACAATACAGAAAATCCCAAAAATTCAAAGATTTGTAAAGTCGTAACAAACATATTTTTGTGGGCTTAAATCGCAAACACTGGCTAAACCTTACGAGATAGATCAAATTAATGTATGTAGGTACTATGGAATTACATAACTTCAAAAAATCGAAAAATAGTCAAAGTTAAAGTGCGAAGCCGGGGCGGGTCGCTAGTGTTAAATATCCTTAAAAATATTTAACACACAATTAGTGAAATTAGTAACTATGCGTTTAAACATTTTTCTAAATTCTCCGTTACGAGATGTTTTATTCGTTAAATTATAAAATAACTTCAAACACCTTAAAACATGTTATTGGAATGTGTTATGCTTAATACGTATAACACATATAAAGCATAACGCATAAAATAACGCATGAAGCATAACGTATAAAGCATAAGCTTTATATGTATTTCAACGACTGTACCGATTTTTCGCATGATCCTGTAACCAGACCGGGCGGGCTACAACCTACCCCGATCACGTCAATATTACATATATACATTTACAAACAAAACAATTCCCAAGAATTAAATTTAAGTCACCTGATCACTGCTGGTCGTAGACTAGTCGGCAAGAGCAAGTAGGACTGAGGTCAGTCACAGAGACGGGTTCGTATCCCCGTGGGCCGAGGTCAATGGCTTCGCACAATTTATGTGTCTATTTATGAAACTTAGCTAGGACTTTCAGATCGAAAAAATATGCAAGCACATGAGTTTCGTGTTTATATTGCTCAGTACTGAGACAGCCGTACACCTTAGCTAAGACTTTTACACAAAAACAATATAATACTACGCAAGGTTAATTTAAAACATACAAGAATTCTTCCAACTTCCGATTACCCAAATCGATTGTGTCTTCTTTTTATGTTTACTCCGCGTATTGATATGAAACACTGGGCATCAAAAGAGTGTTCCGTATTAAATACCTATGTCTTGGAAGAACATATTATTATTGTTTTGTTGAGGCGGCGTCAGACGTCGCGGCGCCGCGCTATACCGCACAGCGCACATGATAGGTAACCGTCCGATGTAATGAATTGAAACGAAAAGAAACTTAAACTTCTATAACGATCTGCATAGAAGATGCATTCAAATCCTTTGTGATATTGTGTACCAGTAAAAACAATTTGAAAGTTAACCATATCCTATTGGTTAACAGACATCATGATTTATAATGCATACTTGTACCTAGGTTCATAACATGATAGTTTTAATATTTTTAAATAGCTCGTGCCAAAATTTTAAGTAGATATTTAAAACATAATGTACATGTTACAATTCAACACTAACGACATAACGTCGTAGTCATGAATTATATATACTATATTGAATTCGGTAACTTTTCTTTAATTCGCTTTCAAAGCGCCATACAATACGGCGATAATAAATAAGTAAGCATCATCATCATCACCACCATGATCATCAGAAACAACACTTTTATCGCTCCGCTGTTGCACACAAGTGTTGTCTAAAAATGAAAACGATTAGGGCATTAACTTGACAAGATAGCCATTTGCGGGTTAGCAACCATATTTAAGATAACATAAGAAAAAAATGTAACTTCACGCCTGTAATCCCCGAAGAGGTAGGCAGAGGAATGTAGAACATTCCCACGTTTTACCGAGTTACTTTTACGTCCCAGTATGGAATAGGTGGTGAG
>DWFO01004899.1:0-10975 GCA_018246595.1 Mimoniades nurscia nurscia
TTAAAAGTAACTGGTGAAACGTGGCAATGTTCTACATTCCTCTGCCTACCTCTTCGGGGATTACAGGCGTGAAGTTAATACTTTTTGTTTTTAATGTGTAACTGTAAAAAAAGGTATAAATGTGTTAAACGAAGAGGAGAGCAAAAACCTGTATTACGTTTACAGCCCACTATGAATTACACCCCGACAAATCCAGACACCGAACCACTAACAGAAATTTGAACTAGGAATTCTAAGTTCTAAATTCTAAATCCTATAGTACCCAAGCCGTGATTTTAACCCAGAACAACAATTTCATTAACAAGGCTGTCACTATTAAAAACCTTTACATTGTTCTGGAACTCTGGAGTTTTCGAATTTATATGTACCTACATTGCTGTGTATTGATTGCATATGTTTTCTAACAACATAAATCAGCGTTTATTGTAATAAATGTATCTATATATATTATATTCCCATTGCTGCTTACTTGCGTGTATTATTCAGAGGCCGCTTATACATAGTAGGATGCCGGTCGTTTGTCGTGGGTTGTTTCAGGATATGTGCGGCGTCTACCAAACCAACGGCTAACTACCAAGTAGGTACGATGTAGTGTCAAGATCAAAGTATTGTTAAATATAGCATTTTCGCAGTTTTAATATACAATTACGATTTAACAATTATTTATAGCACGTGTAAATAGGTAATTATAGCTTCCAGGATACGAAGGTAGATAAAATAAAGCATGATTTTAAAAACGGTACGTAATAAAACGAATGAGCATGCACCATTACCAAGTCGAAAAAACAACTACATAAATATGTATTTAAAATAAATTTGTAAGTACCTTAATGTCGAGAATCCGAATACGCAAATGGCAACGTTTTTTAAAGTGTCAATAAAAGTGACTTTATAACTAAAATCGAAACTAAGTTGAGTGTACCATGAACATTTAATTTTAAAGTAGATATTAATTAAATTTAGTATATTCTAGCAATGTCTGAAGGTCTAAAAATCGCATAACATACTTAAAGATTGGAACGCACTGTAATTATACCTACATACATATATCTGTGCAACTGCGACTGCAACGCTTACGACATTTTAAAAATATTTATTTACCCACTCTTAAAGTATTCTAAATAACATTACGCCTATAATCCCCGAAGAGATAGACAGAGGAGTATAGTACACTCCCACATATCACCAGTTGTTTGCGTCCCACTATGGAATAGGTGGTGAGCCTGGTACTTACGTAAACCTAAGTATTCTTAGTGACTGCTATTAATGTCTATGAAAATAATTGTATACCTACAGAATGATTTCCTTTTAATCAACTTATGTTTTAATTAACTCATATTCCCAGTTCAATATTTTTTCATCTAGATCCAACAGCCTGCTTCCTTGTTGGTCTAGTGATTGTAAGCGGGACTACTCATCAATACATTCTGGGTTCGTACAGCGATTTGAGCAGTGTTATGGAATTTTTCTTATTCCCAGCAGTAGCTCGAGGTCTGGATTTGTGCTTGGTGTATAATTAGGTTCTATTCTATAGGATGTATGATGTTACTGGTGCAAAGTGGGAGTACCTGCTACACTTTTGTCGTTACCCCTGGGATGAAACACGGGCGTTTTTATGTATCAATTTTAGCATTAACTAACTGACGAATAGAAACAAGACAAAAAAATCACTTATATGTTTTATATTTAAAATAATATATCACAGCACTAATACAAAACTACGGAAAAACAACAATCTTTTTATGAAACAAAAACAAAACATTGGTCGGAACGAAAAACACAACAAGATCACGTTCGGAAATTTGGCCTGTAGGTAGGTACTTTGAAAAATTAATTACCTAGTTCGAACGTTTATAATGTTTCAGATTTACCAGTTTAAGGTCGCGCTTCGTTCATTAATTACAAAAAGATATGTATATAATTGTTTTCATATGTTTCTGAGTAGCACTTTGTAATATTTTCATTTTCATTAACAAAATATAAAATGCACCAAACAAGTAAAAATATAGTATAGTATATATAAGTATAGATATAGATATAGTATTTGGCACTCGGTGCTTTTATTTTTACCCACACTGTATGTAAGGAACTGCTGCGACGATGTAACAAAAATAAGGATAAAGTTTTAATGTAAATATGTTACATTAACCCATCTTTACCCATTGTTGCGTAAACGCAACATTTTATGTTTGTTTTTTTTTGGTATTAAAAATAAGACAGTAAATCTCTGACATCTAATCCAGTCTGTAAAATAAAAGCTAATTTACAGGTTATTATTATTTGGACACTTATTTTCATAAAAAATATATTTATTTCTTAATTTTGAAAAACAGCGAATTGAGTCTTCGCCAGTTAGACAAATTCATAAAATCATAAAAAATATTAATTAAAATAAATCAGAACTTTTGACACTAAACAAACATTTAACAATACTTTATTTATGAGTTCAATAATTCTGTTGAACAGGAAGACCTATATAATATAGTTTAAATTGGACTTCCACGAAATGTTGCGTGTACGCAACGTTGGGAGAATTATTGAGTGTTTGTTATTGTAATGTGAGTGTTTATTATTGTAATGCCGCGATCCATTGAAGCTAGGAATTTATAGTAAACAATGATGTCTTGGAGCTCATGCGACACAAACGCTTTTGTTTCATTAGTTAGTCAGTTGTTGAACTTCAAGCTCTCTGGTTTATTTAGTAACCCACAAAACAAGTGCATTTTCTCTAAATTATGGCTTATAAAAAGGCATTGTCTGCACAAGAAATTATGGCCGTGTTGGAAGAATAGGAAGATTTACAAAACGCTAAGCAAATTGATGCTGTATACATCCCCCCACCGGTTGATAATCTAACAGATGAAGAAGACTTAGATAATGATATTTTGGGTGGTTTTGAGAGCGCTCTGCCTACTGATATCGCTGGAACATATGAAATCCAAACTGATTTACCCACTGAGTCTGAAAATATGCTAGATGAGCCCAGTCCTTCAACTTCAAGAAAATCGAAAAGGCCAAAGAAGTCACCAAAATGTGTTCCAGACTGGAAAATGGATCATCCGACATATGTATATAAATTGTCCTATAGGTGATGAAACCGCTATAAAACGTGTAGGTGGAAAAACACCTTTTGAAGTATTTTCCCTATTTTTCAATGATGAAGTTTGGGAACAGATTGTAAACTTCTCAAAGAAATACGCTTGTGACCATAATCGACATTTATTCACCCTTACAGTAACAGAACTCAAAAGATTTTTTGGTATATTATTCCTGACCGGTTATCATTCTCTGCCTGCAACAAAACTGTACTGGTCTAAAGATGAAGATAGAAATGTACCGATTGTAAGAAAATGTATGAGTCGAAACAAATTCGACTCTATAAAGGAAAATATTCACTTATGTGACAACGCTGACTTGGACAAAAATGATAAATTTGCAAAATTACGTCCTATTTTCGATGTCATCAACAAAAAGAATATGCAATTTGGGATATTTTCACATAACTTGTCAATTGACGAAGAAATGGTGCCGTATTTTGGACGTCATGGCTGCACAATATTTATCAAAGGAAAGCCTGTTAGATTCGGATTCAAGCTTTGGTGTTAATGCAGTGCGAGTGGCTACTTATATCAGTTTATTCCATACGGTGGCAAAAGTACATAGTAACGTCACTAAAAATATTTTGGGTTTGGGAGAAAATACCGTTTTAGACCTGTTGTCCCTAATTGAAGAACCTAACAAACATCGCATATTTTTTGATAACTTTTTTTCTTCATATAAACTATTTTGCATACTGAAAGAGAAAGGTTACTTTGCTACCGGTACTATCAAAGAAAATCGTACAATGAACACAACTTTGAAAGCTACGAAAATTCTCAGTAAAAAAGAGAGAGGGTCGTTCGATTATTGTTTTGACAAACAAAATGAAGTGTTGTTGGTTCGATGGAATGACAATTCTGTGGTAACTGTCGCTACTAATAATGGCAAAATAGAACCATTGGTTACTGCCAAACGTTACGACAGAAAAAATAAAAAGATGATCAATGTGCAACAGCCTCAAGTAATAGCAGATTATAATAAAAATATGGGAGGAGTTGATCTTCACGATAATGGAATAGCCAACTACAGAATTCGAGTAAGAGGGAAGAAGTGGTGGTGGCCACTTTTCATTAATTTGATTGACAGCGTTTTGGCGAATTCGTGGAAAATTTACAATATGGTAAATGAACAGACCTTGAGCCAATTAGATTTCAAATCTTATGTTGCTGTAATTTTGATGAAAAGTGAAGAAGCACAGCTAGCCGAACATTCCCATACTTTGAATGTTTCAAATACGAACATGGGACGACCATCCAAGAACGCATTGCCTACTAATATTCGCTATGATAATGTTGGTCATGTCATAGAAGAACATGAAAATAAACGTCGAAGAAGATGCCGACAATGTAGAAGTACAACAATTTACATGTGTAAAAAAGTCAGGTGCATCTTCATGCTGATTGTTTTAAAATGTTCCACTCCCGTTAGTACTCGAGTGTCCATGCGTATCAGTAAATTGCGAGTAGTTTTAAAGTTCACTTATCCTAACGTTGCGTAAACGCAACATTTTGTGTAATTTAAACGGAGTGATCAATATTTTTTCTGGCCATGATTTTCTCTTTTTGAATGTATATGTAACTAATATAAATAATAAAATATAAAAATATGCTTTTATTTAAACCCTTGGGAATTAATGGGTTAAAGCCATCAAGTCAACACTGTAACTGCACGAATGTTTTCATTGAACATGACTCAATTTTTTTTTAAATCGGTTATTCCACCCGCATTTAATTTCCTGAAATGTAGACACAAAATCATGCTCTTAAACATGATCAAAAAGAAAACGGCTCAGTGTGGTAGCAACTTTATTAATATTACAATATGCGAATACATGTAATCGATTCTAAATATAAACATATACTTACTTATAATAATAGGGGCTAGGTTACAAAATCGTCATGACGTGAAAATAATAATAATAATGAAGCACGCAACGTGCAATGTGAAGATTCCTTCCCATGAACGTTCTCACGGAACCACGGACTGATTGGATTGAAATGTATTCGTAGATTTTTGTTAACGTGTAAATATGTACGGTTGTATATGTACCGGCTAAACTCGCGTTTGTTTTTTCGGGATGCCCCGTCTAGATTCGTGCCTATACGAGGTCCTTCTTCATGAGCACCCGCCGCCGCCGGTTGTAGCCAGGTTGCGGCAGAGCGTCCAAAGGTTGTCCCGAAGAAAAAGTGATTTAAACGGGTACTTATACATATAATCATACGTATAAACAGCCTCGAAACATTGAACAGTGAAGAGAATAGCGAATTACTAGCAACAGTCCCTAGTAGCCACTAGCGTGGGTTAAATCTTTGACATATCTGTATTTCTATCGTGTCGTGTCGTGTGTAGTAGTATGTAGATCAGTGCAGCTAGCGGTGATAGTCTAATTGCTTGGAATTCAGCTCCGTCCTGAGTTCAAATCCTGGCGTGTCCATATTTCTTTACAAAATTATATCTACGCATTTAGGATTAAATATCAGCTTTCACATCAAAGTTCCCCATGATATTAAAAAATGGAAGGTGTGTGAAGTCTAGCAGCATAACTTGGCTAGCGTGGCCAACTATGCCCTTAAGACATTCGCATTACAAGACTCGTAAACAATGTTGGTGTTAATGACGACAATAGATATCTCGTTGCGCTAAAGTGGAACGATTTATGCATTTTTGTTGTTGCTGAGAGCAAAAATATGCGTAATGACTGTAAGAGAACATTCTTGAATAATTTAAAAGTGTTTATTAATGATATACAATAGTATGAGGTACTGTACAATCTCTTACGAACAGTTTCACATTAGTTTTATAATTCTAACGTCAAAGAGATTTCAATTGTTTTTTTGTTTTGTTATCCATACATGACAATACAAAGTCGTATCGAAATGGGTCATCGTCCTCAATTTGCGATGTTGCCAGCTCACGTTGCTATGAATTTAATATCACGTCCGCTTGCACAGACTGCACTGTTACAATTAACTTGTTGTTTTAATAATGAGATGTCGTTTATTTCTGATTTTCGTTATCATTGCTTTTGCGAACAATAAAACGTGCAAAATTAAATGATGCATGTAACATAAATATGCATCGACATGTAAATTTATTAATACAATTTATAATTTGTATCATTATTATATTCGTATTCCGTTTTCTGCCTACACCGTAAGATCCTAGTCGATCTATTGAGGAAAATATACGCGAATTTAGTCGGAACATATTTTAATCATGTATGGTATACATGATTAAAATATGTACCTATCTACCTATATAGAAGATGTTCACGAAACGTTTATTATTAAAATAGTTATTAATACATTGATAAATGATTATTGTTCGAAAAGTATGTATCCTGTTCATTGAAAATATTTGGCAGATAAAAAGTACTAAAGACTATTTATAACTTTTGAGTAAGACCAAACAAAAAGTTAGCGACCAACCGTTAAGAGACCTACTGGGTGTGTTGAATGTTTTGAAACCGCCCTCCAACGATGTTTAATTACTATTTAATTAGAGTTAAAAAAGAAAGACAATGATATCGCTTCAACATTATTATATTAAACATCGCAATATCACGCCTGTAATTCCCGACGACGCATTACATTTCCACATTTCATCAGTTACGTGTACGTGTCCCACTATGGAGTAGATGGTGAGCCTATTGCCATACACCGGGCACATATTCATACTCCGAGCCACTACGAAAACGTAATTGGTGGAACATGTGAGTGTACTACACTCCACTGCCTACCTCTACGGGAATTATGAGCTGTATGTTACGTTTTTGGCTACCTACGTAATAATTGTATAATGCGTGTCAGTAGGTCCGTGTTCAACTGGCCTCAAAGTTATTTACAACATTTTATTATTGTTTACAAGTTGGTATTTTATTCCGGATCTTTACACGATAATGTGTAAAAACGTTCACTAAACAGCCAATTATGACTGAAGCCATCAACGCTCAAGTGGCCGAGTCATTGGGTAGCGACGAAATTAATAGAACACATAGGTTCCGTATAATAAATAAAATAGAATTTTGACTACTTTCTAGTGTTATGATTTTTATATATGTAAGATATATGATATATATTTGAAGGTATATGATTGCCCCGATGGTCGCGTGTCTGTCAAGGTCTTGAAAGTCTTGTCAACGAAATGTCTTGAATTCAAATCCGGGTTCGGGAATATTGTAGGTACTTTTCTAACTTAGATTTTCTAGTAGCGGCTCGGTGTCTGAATACGTGTCCGGTGAATGAAAATATGCTCGTCACCTTGT
Organism: Mimoniades nurscia nurscia; assembly: GCA_018246595.1. Taxonomy (NCBI): domain Eukaryota; kingdom Metazoa; phylum Arthropoda; class Insecta; order Lepidoptera; family Hesperiidae; genus Mimoniades; species Mimoniades nurscia. The sequence goes on from DWFO01004899.1 coordinate 7,364, forward strand.
CCATAGTGGGACGTAAATGTAGCTAGTGAAACGTGGGAGTGTATTACACTCCTCTGCTTACCTTTTTCAGGATTACAGGAGTGATGATACGTTATGTTACGAAGGTACATGGTATTTTGACTTGATATAACAATAAAAATAGTGATACACCCATATCTGATAAGATGTGTGCTCCTTAGGCGGACATGAGATCATTTTTTAGAAGGAAAATTCCACTTGCAGTGAAATTATATGTAACCTTTAAAATTTGCTCTCCATTCCTAAGAGCCCGCGTTAATTGCGGAACCGTAAATTGTACCCGGATGGCGACAGTAAGCACTCAATCATCACTACGATTGAAATGTTGCAATCAATATCTTGATTACAATAACCCACTAATTATTTATGTTAAAAATATACATAGTATCATATAGGACCACATAGTAGGTATATCCTGATAGTACCAGTTTTCTCAGAAACTGTCGTGCATGGATGAAATAAGTGATGTACGTAGATGTCAGCCAGGTCAATGAGGATAGACATATTTGTATCTTCATGCTCTCAGTCTACCCTGTAAGAGAGTCGTAATGAGGTCATAATCAGAATTTCTTTACTAATGTTTCTCACAGCTGCGTCATACATTTAACTATGCATTTATATTCAAATAATTGCACACGAACGAAAGTGTTTTCTAGAATGTTCTCTAGGGCGTATCTTTTTAGGCTGCCACTTGGCATTTTTACATTCTGAAAGCGGACTCAAGTTAAACAGTGGACATTTAAAAGTTCGTTTAAGGTTATGAGTGAAAATGTTATCGTATATTTAAATTGATAAAACGATCGCCTTATGTATACCTAATGCTAATCAACTATGTACCTACACTTTATAAAGACATTTTATGTGTAACATCAGTATTTATATTGTTTCATAATGATCCATCACGCCAAGTCCCTCACGGGGTAGGCAGAGATTACCGAGTAACATTATTATTGTTTCAAGTTTCCCTGAGATGTTTTTGGATTGCATTAATTCACATCAGATCGGGCCAGCTGCACGCCATTTGCCTTCACAACAGAAAAATATGAGCAGTTTAAATATAAATAGTGTAATGATTGCTCAGACCTTAAACATCATTGCTGACTACTAGGCTACTCAATAAGCTATTGCTGTGAAGAGAAGGCCTTGTTAGGGTTGTCAATTTCTATTAAAAACATAGATTTATTTTTTTCAATTTTATTTAAAAACACCGGGAGTAAATTAAAACATAAAAGTGGTTATGGAATGTAAATTAGATTATTACATCACATAAATTATTTTTCTTGAATAAAGTTTGTAAGCATTATATACCAGGCGTTATAGGCTTCATTGTAATTAATTTTAGTTGTTCGATTAATTCGGATACTTGGTGTGAACTAAATAATATAAATGTACAATAATACCAGGTATTTGCGAGGTACGATATATAGGCACAGAGTATAGAAAGACAGACAAATATTACGATATATTTTGTGCGAGCCCTAATATCACTTAATATCTCGATTCGATCACGATCCCGATATATCGATTACCGCTATCATACTAACTATAGGATAGGTGTTGAGCTGGGGGCGGGCGTGGCATTCGGAATGATTTATTGACTAATGCTGCCTCCCGGCTGCGCGCGTACTGAACAACAACGTAACATCAAGCCTGTGATCCTCGCAGAGGTAGGCAGAGGAGTGTAGTACACTCGCACGTTTCACCAGTTATATTCACGTTATAACTACCTTTCTTATTATCGGTTAGAAAGTACAATGACGCCTGCAGTCCCTGAAAAGTTCGGCAGAGGAGTGTAGAACACTCCCACGTTTCACCAGTTACGTCTACGTCCCACTATGGAATAGGTGGTGAGTCTATTGCCATACACCGGGCACATATCCAGACTCCGAGCCACTATAAGAATATCTATGTTTGATGTTACTAAAAATCTAATAGTGGCTGGCCCGGAATTGGACATCACAATGGTTTTTATATATTTTTTTTCATCTCATTCGATTTTATGTCTACAAACACATTGCAATAATATTATTTTACATTTGAAGTGCTTTTTTATCGTTATATGAAATAACAGCGGGTGTCTATCTAATTGATAATTAATTTTAAAATCATAACATAAATATAATTATCTATTCGTCTAGAGAATGTGAGCTAATAATATTTTAATCAATTCGAGTTACTCCACTAATTGAATAACGATTATCCATTCTATTTTTTATTAATAGTTTCTTTCACGTAATATTTTTAGTTACATCAACGTGTGGTATTGCAGATCACCGAAGGTTAGGTAATATGTAATTTTGACAAAGAGATGACGTGGATATTCAAATACATGGATATACGTGGAAATACCTGGATATGGAAATACGTGGATAGACATGGTCATCCTTCCAACATCAAAGCAATTAAAAATTACGCTCAGTTACATGATATGTATTGTAATATGCGTCTTCGCGACGCAAGATAAATAATTCTAATATTAATTTATTGATATTTCTTAATCAATTACTGTCGCAGCGACCTGACCAGTGCTCAGACCATACATAAGTCAAGCTGACGCGCCCGTTAGTGACAACGGTACCTTGTCATAACTAAACGGTTATTAGAGAGATGATTCATTAGCACGTTTAATACATTGGAAAGAAAGAAAAGATATTTGATATTTTGTTATTAATTACAGGGTCAGTAACATTGGATTCTTGCAGACTTAATGTCATATGAATTATATAATTTATACATTTATAAATCTAAACATAACATCACATGCGTATTTGCCTGAAGGAGTGTACTTCCTTGATTCGCCATGATCTCGTCTAAATAAGAAATATGGAGGAACTTTTGCCATACGCCGGGTACAATCTTCAGAATCCGTGTTACTGCTAGAAATTTTAAATAAGAAAAACTCATTAATACTTTGCCCGACCCGGGGATAGGAACTTAGCATTTTCATCATAAATAGTCTCAGAAAACTTCATAACTCTTTGGTATACATAATATTCTCCGTCTCTTGGCGGAGTAAGAATATATCGCCCGACCCCGTGTCAATTCAGGGTGTCGTAAGAGGCGACTAAACTCGGCGCTGGCAGATCGTAAGAAATTTGGGTAATGAAATAAACGGGAAGTCATAACTAACATAATTATCATATCATTATGCCAACTCCATATGGGGTACGCAGAGAGCACAGAGTGCCAAGAATCTCTATCCTTGCAGATTTGATGATTTTTCTACATTCATCACTCTCCATACACGTCCATACGGAGATTTTTGACTCTTCATCATCACGATAAGTCCGCTGTTGGCATAGGCGTCTCTTGCAGGTTGGGTATCGAAGAACACGGCTTCTCGCTCCGCTTCCGCTTTTGGCCATTGCCGGCCAGAGCGTGTAGCCGTACCTACGTATGCCTTACTATAGTCCATCCTGCGAGGACACTTCGCATCAATATCTGCACTATTTCTGATTTATTTCGTATTTCACAACAGTATTTAAATAAACGTAACATCACGCCTGTAATCCCCGATGAGGTAGGCAGAGGAACGTAGAACACTCCCACGTTTCACCAGTTACGTTTACGTCCCACTATGGAATAGGTGGTGAG
>DWFO01004900.1:0-10975 GCA_018246595.1 Mimoniades nurscia nurscia
TATTTTCCTCATACAAAGTATACTAGAACAATGCAATTGACTACTTATAATCATTATCATCAATCTGTGAAGGGCAAACTCTTAGATGTCAGCCTCTCAGAATGAAAGATGTTTAGTCAACCATACTGATCTACTGTCTGGGTAGGCAATTGCACTTACTTCAGACAAATAAAACATGGTACAACTTAATTTACATACTAAAATAAAGTTAGTTATATGTTTTACATGAAAGTTCACATACATGTGTATTTAATACTTTTGTATTTAGAAAACTTTGCCTATACAAACCACAAATAAGGATATATTGTGTTCTTTATTTAAAAATTGTATTTTTTGTTTACTAAGGTCTGGCTGTCCACTACAGTATTCCACTTACACTATAAATTATCATTTATAAAATAGTATTATCAGCTGTCTACAAAAACTGTGTGATAAGGGATCTAGAAAAATATTAGATAACAGAGCAAGAAAATAATTCATGTAAATATCTAAATGCATACTTAAATTAATAAATAAAATAATAGCAGCATGTAAAAATGAATAGCCATAAAAATAAAAGTATTTGTATTATTATCTTTAAATAGATTCACTGTCAAATTTACTACATCACTATAATTTTCAATGAAAATTAATTATGATAAAAGAAAAAGTAAATGCAACTGTAAATATAAATCAGTAAAACCTATAATTATTACAATAAGTAATGTGTTTATACTAAACAATATAATTACCAAACATATACAATGTAAGGAAAAAGTTTTGTTCCACCTAGAAAAGTTTTATAAGACAGCCAACATAGTTCTTTTTACTAATATAGGATTGTATGTTAAAATAAGAATAAAGCACATGTATAATACAGAATATAAGAAGTTTATTTAGAATCAGCCAGGAACTATAAAGTAATCTTTGTATTATTATCTGTCCCAGTTTTCAGTCCAAAACATCTTCTAGGTCAATAGGTAAACATGAAAATGTGTTTGTAAACATAGCCAAATACTAGAAAAGGCCACCACCAGTTACGCTCACAGAACTATAATTTCGAAAACAATCTTTACTCTGTGGATATCTACAATATTCAGACAGACAAGACATAACCTTTCAAAGAATTATTTATAACTATTACCTGAGTTGCATGAGACAATGACTGAACTGGCATGAGGTATTTACCCAAGTTAAAAGCGCAAAAACATGCTTTACTGCTGTATGTGTTAATTATAGAAGCCGTAATCTTGAAATAAGCTTCGGTTTCTTACCTCGTTGACACCTAAAGTCTTAACTGATCCGAGAGTTCGTTATAACTTTGCTCACAAAACTTGAAACTTTCGACAGATAACCTTTGCACTTGATAATAGATACACACTTTAAGTAACTTATCGTGCAGTCTTTTCACTTATAAACAAACAATTTACGGCGGTTTATCGTGAAAAACAAAAAATTATCCACACACGGTTGACGTCGCGTTCGCCATGGTGTTGATTCCCTTTACCGCCATCTGGCGATATACTTATAAACTAATTTATTTGCTTGTTACTAGCATAAATAAATAAAACAAAATAATAAAAAAATATTTTCCCCATATCAATATTTTTATCACATCTTGTATAACATATAAATACAAATACAGCACAATAGCACATGAAAATAGCATATATTTGGGTACGATACATTTTACAACTTCAGGTGATATTAAGATTCAAATATACTTCTTAAAGATTGGAATATACTCACAACACTTCCCGTTTACGCCTAATTAATATTACTTTTTATTACATAAAGGTACAATGAGAGGAAAATAGAGACCTTTATATGACATAATGACTTGTAAAAATTATGCTCCCCAATTACATGATTCAGAGAAGATATAAGATGATATAATTAGTTAAGTAAGTTTATCAGTACAAATCCATAGATATATAAAGATATAGAATAGATAATTCATTTTTCTAAAGGTGTTGGGTCCGTACTCCTGTAGACAAAAAATGACATATATTATAGTACAAAGTACAAACAACTCAAACAAGCATGCAGAAGTAAGTTCCGTGTTAACGATTACGAATTTCATTAGAGAAATGGATATAGACAGGGTCCATATTCAATCGAATCGAAATTACGGTGCATTAAAGTTCACATGTTAATAATTAACATTATAGTCACCGTGTTGTGACTTGTGACAGTCTTGACAAAAAGACATTATTTAATATAATCTTGAATGCTGTCACCTGTTGATAACAGAAATACGGTAATACATTTTTATAGAACAGGTTTTAAGATTAAAACGACTAAATATATTTACCTGATATATTTTATGTTTAAAAAATAGGTAAGAAAGTAATGAATGAAGCAATTTAATTTTTTTTATCAGAAAATGTCAGTCATTCACGATCCGAGGCTAAAGTACCAGAAGTTAAGCCGATAAAATAAACGTTAGGAAATGTGTATCAGAGAACATTTTCTAGTTGTTAATCACGGCATAATTTAAAAATCATAGACACGAATATTTTAAGGTTTAACGTACCGTAACATCACACCTGTAATCCCCAAAGAGGTAGGTCTATGGAGGTGGGCAAAGAAATGTAGTAACTTCTACGTTCAACCAGTTACGTTTAAGTACCACTATTGAATTTGCAGACTTCGAGCCACTACTAGAGAAACTAAGTCAGAAAAATCTAATAGTAAACGAACCGGGATTTCATCCCAAAACTTCTCGTTCGACTGTCAAGCTTGCAACCGACACGACCAACGAGCTAAGCTTTAGCTACATTTTTCCGTCTTAATCGTACTATAAAAATCATAATGTTCTTGTTCAGGTGCAATTAATGAGGTGTTTCACAATGCTGTTATTAGGGGTGCGACAATCTAAAAGCCTTCCAACGGTAGGAGGAAATGTGATAAATAAAACAACAAAAACTATTTCAAATCGTAATTTTAGTCATGAAGTAACGCAAACATATTTCTAACATGACAAAAACACAATAAAAACTTTAAAATAACATACGATATAGGAAATATGTGATGTAGCAATTGCATGACACTGTATTATCACAATGATTTCGTAACTTGGTGAAAGAATTAAAATGACCATAAATACTTCACATCAGCAGACATTTTAGTAACAATTAATTACTCATCTTCACTACACAAGGCAATACTAATGTCTACCTATAAGATGTACACCATCATTGTGACAGCTCAGCTGTAACATTTTTCATACGAAGCATTTCCATTGAACAGGTACAATATATTGAACATATTAATTAAACCATTGCATAACTTATGTTTCATCTATACAACAAAAATGACTAAACAATATGACTTTAGCTCTGACGAACACTAAGAAATAAATTACAGCAATCAAACATTGTTAAAAAATGAAATTATTGAGGTATCTCTTAAAAGTAAGGAACTTATATTTATGATAATTCTAACATGAAATTGAAATCAATTCGACAACGACCCAAAAAGTGGGAACAAAAACAAAATACAATTCAAAATAAGAATGAAAAACAAACAAAATTGCTTAAAAACTAAAGAGGAGCTAATAAAGCCAAATAGCAGAGTATAAATTAGAACATATATTTTGGCTTCTGTACTTTAACTAAGCTACTCTATCTCTATGAGAATGTAAAATAAAACTCAAGCAACAATATATGAGTGGTATGCAACCACACAAATGCAGAACAAAAATGTAGAAAACAAACATGAAAATATTTTTTAAGCATTAACATTTGCTTAATTTCTATTAAAAATATTTTCTTATATTCTTATTCACAAACTTTCTAGGGCATTGTTTGAGATATTATATATTTCGTGTTGTTTCCCCAAACTACAAATCATAAAATAGTGCCTTAAGTGTTCATGAACAAGGACATCAATCTTAATACTAATGTTACATCATTATATTGTAGCCAAGATTCAAAAATATTGATATTATTATACACTCAATAATATATGACATATAATAACAGTAATCGTTTGTGAACTTTTTAAAATGTTTTCTACTGAATTGACATCAGAATAATTTTTGAGGTAGAGCTAAAACCTCAGTGTTTATATTTAACATTTAACTTTTAACATATTCCAATACATATTTCACATACAAAGTTTAGAAAAAGAAACATTGTAATTACTTAGATGTATATATAAATATTAATTTATAAGGCATCTACATAATATTGACATTTTCAGAAATGATCAATTAAAACTGCATGTGCTACACTTGGGACATCGCCACTTGCAACCATTTCATCTCAAAGTAAACATCAAGGTTTTCTTTTAACAAAGTACTATAAGTTTTTTAAAACCAAATTTTAATGGGCCTACGTTTAATGACATTATGTAAAATATAAAGAACATAAAATACCGAAAAAGATGTTACTTGTTACATTCAAAACAATACAATTATATTCAAAAACATTCATAACACAAATATAATTAATTAGCAAAACAGCTAGCAACTTCTAATAATTATAAATTAATGAAACATATTGAACACACGGAGAGATTGTTGAAAATTAAAATAGAAACGCTAAAAACAAGTATTACAACGCAAACATACACAATCATTAAATCTAAATCTGTATTAAAAAGTCACATACTATAGTTGACAGCTGTATAACATGAAAAAAACTAAATTACTTTGTCGTAAAATATGCCTTTTGATTTTATTAACAAATATTTTATGACAGTAATTTTACTAAATATATTTAATGCACTGCTTAGTGTTTCCGCAAGACAAATACAAGTATAGAACAGACTATATCTGTTGGAGTGGAAACATCACAATATCACTTCAAGCAACTATTGACCATAATAATAATTGAACATGTGTTACAATGGCCTTAAACTTCATTTGCATCATGGCAAGTAACATAGTTATGCCGTCCTTCATATAAAAAATATTATTAAAAATTGTAGCCATATCAAATATTGAGAATAATTATACCATTGTTAACAGTACATTCACTCCTTCATGGTATTTAAGCTTCTGATAAAATTAGTCATATCATACTCCTCCTCATATTGCTTGTCGTCCCACAGCTCTGGAAGTGTCTCTAGCAGAGACTTGGAAGACGAGGAGCCTGGCTGTTCTGAAGAATTGGAACTGCTGGACAGTTGGAACAGGTCCAAGAGCTGATCGGTGCCCATCGTTTCTATTGCTGCATTCTCGCTGCTTATTACTGTGTTTGCAGTCATTAGTTTGAACTTTTGCAGACTGAAACGAAATTTTTATCATAAATTATTTAATTAATAAACCTTGTAGGAGACTTGTGATTAATTAGTTGAGTTTATCGTACATAACAACACTACCGGCAGTTTTATTACACTGTTATTAGAATATATTAGAATGGGAGTGTTCTGCATTCCTCTGCCTACCCCTTCGGGGATTACAGGCGTGTGAAGTTACGTACGTGATTAGAATATAAAAATTCATAACAGTTTATTTATCTGCCATTTTAAAAATATGGCATAAACTCATGCTATACAACAAAACGGTCGTAAGAAGACATAACAGTTAATAATAATAGTAAATTTGTCTCAGACCATGAGTCCATACCTTAGGTTAGTATCACACGAATTCTTACGCAACTACGTTAGTTAAAACAAATAAATAATAAACATAAACAAAAACAAACAAAGTACATTCATGCCAAAGTACATTTATGCCATCGCCCAAACATCACTTATCATCGAGTGGCGAGATATTGCTATATAATAAGAACCAAAATTATATGCAATGCAGAAGTGTTATTGGGTATAAAACAAGAAGGCTCCCCTCACCCCATAATCTTCTCCTCGAGCGTGTCGCGCGTGATGAGGCGGTACACGTTGACGACGCGCTTCTGGCCGATGCGGTGCGCGCGGTCCATGGCCTGCAGGTCCTTCATGGGGTTCCAGTCGTGCTCCACGAAGATCACCGTGTCCGCGCCCGTTAGGTTCAGACCGAGACCGCCCACCTGCAACCATTTTGGATCGTGATAAACCACCTTATTTTCCCCCGTCATAATCGTTCTTGAGCTCTTTTAAAACAATCTCTACAAGTAATGATTTAATTAAACAAAAGTTTGTTAGGCGAAACGACAGTTTCAATTTCATTTAATTTTGACGAGTGAAAAATTTAGATATAATTTACTCTGGGTTTGTCAATCTGCTTATTCAAACATTCTCTACAGCAGTAAGCATGTAACTATCTGTACTATTATACCATCAGAACAGGTTATTTACATAGTATGCAGAGGGCATGGATTATTAAATATTCCTGTTTTCACAGATCTGACGACGTCCTTCTTTTACTTTTATTGTATGATACAATGGAAGAAGAAGAGGGGTACCGCAGTGGTGAGCAGCAGCAGGTCGATGGAGACGTCGGTGTTGAAGCGCGTGACGATGGCGTGTCGCTGGTGCGGCGGCACGGAGCCGTCCAGCCGCAGGTAGGTGACGGCGGGCAGGTGCCGCCGCAGCAGGTCGCGCTCCACGATGTCCAGCATCTTCTTCAGCTGGCAGAACACCAGCGCGCGGTGCTGCGACACCACCGCCGTGGACTCCGCCTCCGCATTGGTGGTGCCGATGCCGCAGTCCAGAAGTAGTTGCCTGCAATTGAGTACACAAAACATTCAGTAATATATTCCTAAAGTACTTTGCTACTTGAGACCAGATTGGACTAGAGGCAGTCAATCAAATGATTAAGTTGTTAAAAGTGTTCACACACTACTAAATAGAAATAAATTCCGTATAACGGTGAGTACGAGAATGATAATTTTTTTTTTATCATAACATTGAAATTTAGATTGAATACATACTTGAGGGCAGGCAGCTTGGCAGAGTGCTCAATATCGTTAAGCGAAGAACGTTGAGCTGCGAGCTGCTGAGCCACACGTTCAGCCTCCGGGTGATCTGCAGCCAGCACTAACTTTGGATGGTTGCATACGTTCTGCAGGTAGTGGAGAGCCTGGAAAGAGTAAACAGCCTTGAAAAAGTATGATCACAAAATTAGTTAATTTCCTTATACAATTTATATGTATAAAAAAGCGATGGTATAAAAATGTATTTTCAAGCATAAGTAGAACTGTTTAAATACTAGTTAATCTATGTTTGATCTGGATCATTAATACAGGGTGTGCTATATTGTACAATTGTTGTAGAACAGCAGTAGCCGCACCTGGAAGACGTGCGTGTGGTGCTGGGGCGCGGCGGCGGGGCGCGGCAGGTGGTCGCGCGAGAAGTGCTCGTACAGGCGGCGCTGCAGCGGGCTCAACTCGCAGTAGTAGTCCTGTGTGATCTTGGGCGGCAGCTCGCGCAGCACGTCCTCCTTGACGCGGCGCAGCAGGAACGGGAGCACCTGGACATAACAATGGATCCTGAGGCGTGAGTGTGCACGTCGGCGAGGCGGCGTGGCAGCGGGGGGGGGCGCACCTGGCGGTGCAGCGCCTCGCAGGCGAGCGCGCCGGCCTGCAGCTGGTGCGGCGCGGCGCGCGGGTCGCGCGCGGCCAGGATGGGCCGCGAGTAGCGCGCCGTGAACTGCCGCTCCGAGCCCAGCAGCCCCGGCATCAGGAAGTCGAACAGCGACCACAGCTCCAGCACGTTGTTCTGCAACACGGTGGATACCAACCGTCGCCTAAGTAATACGGAGTTATAACCGAACGAATTGTTACGATGATACATTACACATTAGGCAATCTGGGTTCATCACTATCACAAATGTTCAGGTGTTTAATACAGTGGTAACTACCGTTGCGACCGGACTTAGCGACGTACCATCTCACTATTTTTATACCCCTTTATACCACTAGGGCATTTGTAACAGCGAAAAAGCTGTGAATTTTTCGTGAACGTATTGCGCTAAATAATCTACCACTACTGTACTACAGGCTACTTATAAACAAATCTATTACATATTATATTACATATTGTCACTACACTCTATTCTGCCATGAAATAAACAAATTTCACCTGTATCGGTGTTCCAGACAAAATCAATCGGTGATTGGCCACGATTTGTTTGATCGCCTTGAAAGCCTTCGTCTTGCCGTTCTTGATGACGTGGCCCTCGTCGAGGATGCAATAGTTCCACTTGATGGTGCTGAAGAAGTCGATGTCCTTCCTGACGATGTCGTAAGAGGCCACGATCAGGTTGAAGTGCTTGACGTGCGCGCGCAGCCGCTCCCTCTCGTGCGGCGGCCCGACGTACTGCAGCGGCTTCAGGAACTTCGATGTGATAAATTTGTTCACCTCGAACACCCAGTGACCTAAAATCAACGATTGGATTAATATTATTGGTTAATATTAATTACTAAAACTCATTTGTGCAGTGTAATAGATACCTGTGAGTGTCGGAGGGCATACGACTAGGGAGGGAAGAGCCGGGGCCCCCTTTTGCGCCCTCTCGAAGTGTGAGCTGGCGACGACCACGATGGACTGCAGCGTCTTTCCCAGCCCCATGTCGTCGCACAGCACACCATGCAACTGGTACTCGTACAGAAAGCGGAGCCAGTTCACTCCAGCCTGGGTGTGAATAGTAGCCTTTCACTGAATGTATACACACCAGAGAGAAGTACAGAGGGAGAGGAATGGTATCATAGAACTTAGTCGAGTGCACAGATACACTAGAATATAGGTGATAAAACGACTCACGCGATAAAGGCACAAACCTGCTGGTAGGAGCGCAACTCGGCCGACACGGGCACGGGGATCGCGTAGTCCTCGATGGACTTGGGGTTGAAGAGGCGGTCGAGGAAGCGCTTGTCGCGGCGGCGGCGCTCGCGCAGCGCGGGCGACAGCGCGGGCGGGTCGGGCGCCGCGCCGTCCAGCGGCACCAGCTGCACCAGCGTGGCGAAGCAGCGCGTGCACATCTGGCGCACGGGCGGCGCGGGGTCGCTCATGCGGCCCAGCAGCGGCAGCACCAGCAGCACGATGTAGGGCACGAGGCGCAGCTGCAGCGCGTCCGCCACGCGCGCGATGCCCTCGGCCGCGCCGCAGCGCACGCGCTCGCTGCGCACGTCGGCCAGCGCCTCCAGCAGCTGCACACACACAGAGGAGGCACAAGCGTCTAAGACTACGTTTAAGGCTACATCGACAGTGCTACATCTTATAATCATTATGCGGCACATTTTAATAAATATAGTGCCGCGGCCGCACCTCTGCCACCACTATCTGCATGACGGCGTGCGGGTCGCGCAGCGCCAGCGCCGCCAGCGCGCGCGCCGCCATGTGGCGCAGCGCCGTGTAGGCGGAGCGCGTGAGCGCGGCGCAGGCGCGCGCGCCGCCCAGCAGGCGCGGCCACAGCGCCGGCCCCACGTGCGCGCACACCACCTCCACCACCTGCAGCCGCGAGATCAGCTCGTCCGCCGCCTCCACCTCCTGGCTCTCTAGCTCTGTCGATATCGATAATTCAAACATTTCAGCTTCGAACTTATTAAGCCGACTAACGGTTTATATGCTATTCCGTACTTCTTCATCTAAATTCTCTCATTTATACATAATACATGTTTATTGCTTAGAAGGTTATTTCTAATAATTTTTGTGATATGAAATTGACAGGTAATACAAGTAATATCAAATGGGCTCTAGCCCCGCGAACTCGATGGAACGTTAGTTTTACTGTACTGAGTTGTTCAAAATGCTAAATAAAATATTAAGTTAATTAATGCTAAATAAATTCTACTCCTTGAGATAATAATACATGTCATAAGTGAATGAGGGGGAGGAATGTCAGGAGCGCGTTACCGTCGTCGCTCATCACTTTGGCGAAGGGCTCGGTGATGAACTCCCAGAGCTTGGGCAGGCGGTCGGGCAGGCGGTCGGCGCAGTGGCGCGTGAGGCTGGCCAGCGCCAGGCCGGCGCCGCGCCGCTGGATGCGCAGCAGCTTGCGCGCCTGCGCCGAGCACACGTTGCACGCACTACACGGCCGCGCGCCGGCGGGGCCTCGGAACTATTCACGCTACCCGGCTCGGTTTGTTCGGATGTCTCGTTTGTTTATGACATGTGACCGAAGTATTTAATAGGCATGAGAATCATTTTCTTTTAATTATTATTGGTAATAATAATAATTAAAAGAAATTAGTAATAATAATAATTAAAAGAAAATCATTCTCATAAGTAACTTTGCTAACAAGTAGCTATTCTGTGACTAATTCAATGCAGTAGAGCGGGTAATATGAATAATTTTGAATGATTTTTGCAGATAAGCACCAAAAGATAATATACAATGCTAATAAATGTTTATAGCTTCGTATGCCTTATTACAAATAAAGTATATATACAGTTAAAGCCAGTAACTAAGCCGCTATGATGTCATTATGGAGTTATTGACCAGTGCTACAGTATGGCCCAACTAATTTATATGATCTAACCTCATCCTCTTGTGGGAATATCTGTTCGAGCGCCAGGGGGTCCTGCGGCGCGGCCGCGGCGGCCGCGGCTGCGGTGGCTGCGGCTGCGGCTGCGGCGGGCGGGCGGCCGCGGCGCGGCGCGGTGCGCTCGGCGGACTTGTGCGCCGCCACCAGCGTCAGGATGCCTCTATGTTTGTCCACTGCAGTACAAATGTGTGCTCAATATTATATGCAATTTCGTCCTCCTGTCTCACTTGCTTGTGTACAGTGGGTGGCAAATTATTGCCGGCACACATTTTTTTCTGAACTCAGAGTTATTTTTTATACTATATTATTCCTATATTTATAATGTATTTTTATATGAAAGTAAAAAAAAAATGTAACTTGTAATTTAATGATAAGATAATAAACAAATTTAAATATGAGAATTAAATATGAGAAATCAACTAATCGTGCGACCAGTCCAGATATCTGGATCGTAAGAGCCGGAGCTCGGGCTTAGAGTTAGTGTTAAGTATTAAGAAAACTCGGACTTCATATTGTAAATGCGTTTTAATCCTTCCTGTGTTAGAGTACAATACAAGTGCCAAAACGATGACACAACTTTTTACAACTTGCGCCGGTGGCGCGCGGTTAGGCGTCAGCCCTGA
>DWFO01004901.1:0-10974 GCA_018246595.1 Mimoniades nurscia nurscia
GAGTCTGGATAAGTGCCCGGTATATGGCAATAGGCTCACCACCTATTCCATCGTGGGACTTAAAAAGTAACTGGTGAGACTTGGGAATGTTCTACATTCCTCTGCCTACCTCTTCGGGGATTACAGGCGTGAAGTTACATTTATTTCAGTATTCCTGTATATATATGTATTTTATTATGTGCCTAACACATGTTATCACCGTCACCTAGGGTTGACTGGGAGAGAATGCTTTCAGGCATTAATTACGCCTTTGTATCCCTTAGTTAAGGTGTTAAATAAGTATAAATAAATAAATAAATAAAATATATATACTTATGCACATATATACGTACATAGTTATAGTCAGCAAGGCGCTATTCCGTTCAATTACGGATGTGTTTTCGAATAAGGAAGCCTGTCCGTTACTCCGTTAACCGGATATACGTTATCCGGAATAAATTATCCCTTGTTTTTATCCGGGTATGGAATTTAGAATGGTTCTACGGTTTGTTGGTTGCTGACTTCGATGTAATTTTGTAAATTATTGTTTATATTGCAGCCTGTTATGTGCTGATTTGGCTCTGACTAATTTGTTGCTCATTCTATCTTACTGACAGGAATGGATCTTTTCCAGTATCTACAATAAGTTACGAACAGATCTCATTATGTCTTTTAAGTATATATCAGTGGCAATATAAATTACGGGACAACTTTCAGATAAGTTTAATGGCTCCTACCCAGTTTCCATTAATGTTAGGTATTAGGTAACGGATAATGGGGCCAATCGATTATCAAGTCCTTCGAAGACCGTCCATGGTAACCATAGTAATACAAATTATATTAGTTATGGTAATTCTGTCGGCTTTTCTACAATTCTGTTTAACAATTTCAATTTCACCTAAATTCAAGTCTTAATAGGAAAATAAGCATTGCCATTTCCCCAAATCCTTACGAAAAATTCTAAATAAAGAATTTCCTGACTACAATATGCACAGTAACGCTAGGATTTTACGTATTAGGTATATGTACTCATTTACAATACGATCAAGTGCATATTAAATATTGAATACATAAACAGGATATAGTCTTAAAATACTTGGTAATAATACACAAAATATTGCTTTTTTGCCTATAATGGTCACGATATATTACATTCGATTATTGAACAAACTCGTATTAACAGCGCTTCAGATGTCGCGGAATCGGTGAATAAACATCAATATTTGAGAAACTGAATACATCCGAAGCTTTTTCTTTGCCATTACTTCCGGTTGGTTTTGCGGTGTGATACAAATGATTCACCTTTAGTTAGCGAAATTAAGTTACACCGATACTGTGTTAGCTATTTTTGGTTGAAATAAAATGAATACAGAAATATATTATATACCTACTTGTAAAATAAAAAATCGATAATGTTTCAATTCAGTAGATACATAAATAAATATTACATATACGAGTATAATATTTTTACTTATGTATACTTACTACACTGATCATTGGCTGAAAATGCATAAACATGATAAATTTTTAATAAATAGACACTCATTATATTTTTAATTTCAAGCGACATGTAAAACTTTTTGCTGCTTTATTTTCTTGACAATAATTGTTAAATCTCTTGATATTTCTTCACTTGGTGTGGATAATAACAGCTGGTCACGTTATGTCTACTCAATCAGAGCCCAAAGAGCTTGTAATCCACATCTGGCGCGTATTAATAGTATTCTTTACCAACTACTTCATGAAACGTAGAAGTATGTTTCCGTTTTCTGGAAGTGGCAGAAACTGAACACATTAAAATCTATTGAACTCAAATTATATCATAGATGAAATAATGAATAACTAATATTGTTACTCATTTAACTAAGTTGAGCCCTTTCCATTTATTTTGTTAGTTAGTACCTACTAGGATTGTGTTTCTTATATTAATACACACTTTTGGACATTATTATCCTTTTTTTATTCGATATTCGTTACAATAAGATAACAGTTATGTGATAATAGCGTCCCATGTTTTACACTGTAATTTTGCTGTAAAATTGATAATTGAATTCATATTATTGACGTCTACTTCTCATCGCTTGAGTGGTTACAAGCGTGACTTCTGATCGGGAGCTTCTCGGTTCGATCCCCGGGTCGATGGCCATTAGATTTATAATTTGTATCTGCTCGGATCTGGACTTGTGCTCGATGTATGGCAATAAGCTTATCTTCTATTCCATAATGTAACGAATAAAATAATAGATAAATCGTGAGAGTATAATTCATTTGCCAACCCCTCGGGGATATGCAGGCGTGAGATTATCTTTTATCAAATACAACTTTAATTACTGTTTAAATTCCTTGTAAACTTGACTTCAGTCAATGCGTATGTTTTGAATTTTTAAGGTTTACGCTTATGATAAAACCTAGGTACGCACAATAATAAAAACGCTCTCTAGTATCAACCACATCGGGAACTCAACGGTGGCAGCTGAGCGTGGCGCAGACAGGTGAAATAGTGCGAAAAATTGCTCCGCGGTCAAACGAGTTCAATCCCGGCAATTGTTTGACGAGTGGTTT
Organism: Mimoniades nurscia nurscia; assembly: GCA_018246595.1. NCBI lineage: Eukaryota > Metazoa > Arthropoda > Insecta > Lepidoptera > Hesperiidae > Mimoniades > Mimoniades nurscia. Next base: position 2,542 of record DWFO01004901.1, read on the forward strand.
TACTAATGTTTTCGGAGTTTGTTACATCTTAACATCGTATTTGTAATAACAGTTCAATAAAGTTCTAGGTATATAATAGATTTTCCACTTGAATAAGTCACATTTAATTAAGAACGATATTTGATAACAGTAAGCTTAGACTCGAACAAGTGGTATCTTTTTATTTTTGTTTAAAAATTAATGATAATTTAATTTCGGAATAAAAGTTCACTTTACATTCGATCGGTGACCTCTTTCTAAGCCAACTACTTTGTTTTGTTTACTTTGTTACTTGAGAATCATGTAATTACTTATTTATTCTGTGATTAGAAATTCACCTTTATATTGTACATTTAACGGGGTGGAGCCAAAAATTTGCACTTCGCTCAAATCCGACACGAGATCGTGTCTGTATCTACTGGAAACTGCAAGTCATCATACTTAAAAAAAACAAAGATGATTTAATAATGTACTCAAATCAAATGAGTTACACATTAATAATGTTTTGACTTTAGGCTGGAGTCTTTTACTAGGCAGCCATTATTATCTTGAAAATTGGTGACGCAAAAAGATTCTTGAATAGTAGAATATTCCAAGGCGTTGCTAGCTTTATGTGACGTCATAGTGTGGTAAGAATCTTTCAGAAAAAGTTCGTTTCATATTCTACACGTTCAAGGTAACACGGAGGGTGTAGGCCGCTCGCTGAATAATCGCTACGAAAATAAAATCGCGTGGAATCTCCTGCAATGCTTCATGCTTAAGCCAACCAAAAATACAAAACCAAATTCAAAAACTCTTGGAAAAAGTAAAACTGCAAAACAAGTCCTTCAAAGCATTTATAAAGATATTAAAACTTAACAATATTTAGAAAAGAAATCAACAAGTGCAAACAAATAATCCTCTAAACAGTACACCCAATTTGTAAGGACTTAACACATTTAACGAGAGTTTCAAAGTAATCCAATCTTTATTTTGCTTACAATACCTATGCAATTACTTAATCTTATTTCAAAAGCACTTTGACTACCTTGTTTTGGTAGAAGTCTTTTCAAACAATTTTAATTAAACTTTCAATTTCCAACAGGTAGAATTAATATTCGAGACAAAAGACGAGAAAAAACAATATGGAAATTTCATATTTTGCTAACGGTTCACGAAATTTAATAACAATGCCGAAGTCATTTTGGATTTGGACGCTTCTAATCTGTTGACTGTAATGTTTGTTGTAATAAACTTTTGAGAATGGTGGAATTTAGGTCCAGGTTGAAAAATATGTGACACAAGCATGTAGGACATAAGGTCCAGATGAGATGAAAATCAGACGAATAAACGCTACGTGCGGCACATTAGACCAGGCAATCCGCTTGTCCGCTCGACATTGAAAAAACAATAATTACAACTATAATATTAACAGACAGATCTTAAAAGCATGGTTTCTTAGCTCTATAAATAAATTTCATGTTGAAAATGTTGCAAGGGATACAGGTATAATCGAATGCGAACAATGCCGAACAAAGGCCAATTGTGGGCCAATTTTGGCCAACAACGTAACAACCCTATAACATAACTTAAGAATAAATCAAAAAGAAATCTTATTAAATTTATTATCACGCGTATAATTCCCTGAAGAGGTTGGAAGAGGAGTGTTGTACATTTCCAGGTTTCAACAGTTACGTTTACGTTCCATCACGGAATAGGGGGATGAGCCTATTGCCATACACTTGGTACAAATCCAGACTCGTAAACTCTCCATCAGCAGTCGCGCTTGCAAGCGTTCCACGGACGAGGCAGTCAATATATCTTATTTAAGGTCATCATTGACGATACCGTTTATGATGCATATCTAAATAGCTCATGTCATAGTAAAAAAATGTTTTACAAATATTTCTCCTTAAGCATACTCAATGATCCAAAGGTTTCACATTATGTTTGTGCTTATATAGTACATAATACAGGAGATATTCTCGGTTCCAAGAACACATCGACATCAGATACGCTAATGGCATTGTTTGCGTAGAAAAAAAATATTCGGTCGGTCATAGCGTTGCGCACTTTATGTGTTTACCGTAGGTCCGAAACGACTTTATCGGAGGGCTTAATATTATTTTCATAGAAATATAACATCACGCCTGTACTTCTTCAAATCGGTTGTATTTCTTCGAATCTGTACACCTGCACGTTTCACCAGGCACGTTATACGTCTCCCATGGAATAGGGTGTAACTGCAGGTTTTTGATGCTGTGGGTATGAATGATTATGAAAGTATCTCTTCAGCTTTAAAGACTCGAAAAATATGTGGCTTCAAAATCAATAAACAGATTCCAAGAAACTTACAAATCTATATCATTGGCTTTGAAGTATCTTGGGAAAATACATGGTATAGTTCAAAGAGAGGGAAAACAGAAACACAAAAATTAAAATACATTTTAAACGAAACGTACGGTACTCCTATGTTTCGAATATTTTACAGTTTATTTATTTATTTATTTAATCTTTATTGTACAACCTCAAAACAAGGTAGGTCATGCAAAAGGCGGACTTCATGCCTAGCGGCATTCTTTACCAGTCAACTTTAGTTTAGTTGCTATACAGAATAAATGCATTATCTATGTGGGCTTAAGTTAAAGAATCGATGATTGTACCCCACAAATCTCTGGTGTCAAATAAATTGGGCTCAAAAGCTTTTAGGTTTACCTGAAGGACTTTCAGGTCACCTTTATAAAAACACGCACGATTGTAGAGGCCAACCTGCTAGTCTTGGCTACAGAATTTATACTCTGTTATCACCTATCGTAAAATATTTAATGACGAAATCTGCCATCTAAAACGTTACACAGCCTCGTAGTCCTCAAAGAGATAGGCTCAGGAGTGTAATACACTCCAACATTACAGCAGTTACGGTTAGGTCTCATGATGAAATAGGTGGTCAGACTGTTGGCAAAACCCTTATCTAAGTAATAAATATGTAAGCTTCATTATCACCATCATCGTTAGACTATCTCAGTCCAATACCGGAGATCCCCCCCACCAGTTGGCACTATCGTGCATAAGCTTACATTATACTTAATATATAGAGCGATAATATTTTAATCTTTATTCACAGGAATGACTTGAAACTTTATACAATAATTGAGCAATAATGTTTTCCCTTTTAACATAATATTTTTTTATTACCAGTCATATCTTATTAATTCGTTCCTCAGTTCTTCATTTGTATGCAATAATATCAACATTATTTTAGAATATGTACGATAGGGTTGTAAGAAGTTGATAACGTTACCATATAAAATCATACCGTGCTATATTAACGCTGTTACACTGACAGTGGTCTATTATTTCTAGACTTACGCGAGAAAATAGATGTCTACACATTTGTCGCTTAGAATAATTCACAATGGTTGCATTTAAAAAGAGTAAAATTACGTTTGATTAATATTATGAAATATCTGATTCCAAACTAGGCAGAACCTGCTCTATAAGTATGCTTCATACATAATTTTAAATTCAGACACGGAAATATTTTGATTCAAAGCCAAACATCGATAACTAACCACTGGCCCAGGAGGCCAGTCATGTTTTATGATTTTTGTACCTTTTTTGAATTAATAGAGGATCCTTAGTGATCAGCCATCGTGGTGAAATGATTAGTCGCAAATGTCCGTACTTCACGAGACAGAGTTGCCGCTGGGGAGGTTCTTTTCATGCATGGGATTTTTGTATTTGATGTTTTTATTATTGTGGAATCTGAATCATAAAGCGGGCTCAGCTGGAATTCAATTCGACATGTTTAAGGACAAATATTTTTCATTAAACGGCGGCCATAGAGAGGGCGCCCTCTTTCTTACCGCTGAGTTCAATGATTTAAGAAAGCAATAACCATAGAGTAAGAATAAAGAAAAATTATTGTTTATAACCTCACGATTAAAAACTTATGATATTTAAATTTGAATAAACATTAAAAACATATTTTCTAAAATGTGTGAAGCCGCCGAGATAGGTCAGTTTGTCAAACTATCGCCTAACCCTCTCATTCTGAGAGGAGTCCTGTGTTCCGACAGTGTGAACGATAAAAGGATCTGAAAAAAAAATCAAAACTCATTTAATACTACATTACCATATAAAAATTTGTTTATTAATTTCACGCACTCCACAGGTCGCATAGAAAAAGTCGAAGCAGAAAAAACTTGGGAACACACTTTTTAATTTGGTAATGAGTACCTACTTCAATAATTCTTTAACGCCGCCAAATTTACGAACCAGAATGCGTTAACACCAAAGTCAATATGAGGCCATTCTCACAAGCTGACAGTTCTCTTTCTGTGGTCTTAAGAAACAAATATGAATTTGTGGCTAAGTATTCTCTTAGTTCCGAAGCTGACATTCTCGTATATCTTGTAAACAAAATATTTGGCGCGTCGCCAAATAAGGTCTCTGCGCTTATGATTATCTGTAGCTGATATAAATTTGGCTCTTTCCGCCTTTTTGTAGGTCAGATATTATTTGCTTTTACACGCTTCTGGAGGTTTAACAGGCAAAGGCTAACTTTGGAGAACTGTTGATATATTGGTAGTTTAGAAACAAATATAAATAGTCGTATAGCAGGAATTCTTTTTTTTTGAATCGACAACTAATCTCGCTGACGGCCTTGAGAGGGGCTATTGCCTCTCAAGGCCAGCCATCGTGTTCAAAGGATTACTCCGAACGTTTAGGGTGCGCTGGGATGTATGCGTTTATAGTTAATCAGACACTGTTGCCGCTTGGGTAGGTTCCTTTCATGCATCCCATTGCGGGCATTAAATTTGTAGCTTTAATTGAAGATGATTCTAACACAATTTTTTCTTTCTACTATTATAATTGTTAATTATTATTGCGGTAAATGCTGTTCAGTAGCTTATCCTTTTGATAGATTGATTACTAACTTTCCTCCTTAATCTATTTAAACCATAGGAGTGACATTAGAATTTAATATTTAAAATAATTTGTTGTGTAATGAAAATAGGTTGCTAATGAACTACTTCTTAATTTAAATTATACTGAAGAACATGGAATACCAAAGTTTTAAACAACTTCCTCAAAATAAATATTTGCCTTATTTTATTTTTGATAGTAAAAACAATAACCTGTGCTGTACAAAGTTTTTTGGGCTGCTAATGCCGTTATCTATATATACATACATATTCAACGTCTGTTAGAAAACTCGGGTTTTTTAAATCATATAATTAAGTACAAAAAATGTCAAATTATTGATGTATGCCGAGAGAAACGGACGGGTTTATATAGCAAAGTGTTATTCTATATGTCTCAAATTATTTTGTTCAAATAAATACTATTACTGTTCTATACTATACTTATACTATACTAAACTGTTCAAATAAATACTACTATTATGTTTGCCAACGATGTTGCACACTATATGTAGATTCTATGTAGTCTTTATATTGCTAAGATCATGTTTGCAGTTTCCCAAACACGAATCTAATTTTCTTTGTGATCATTCCCATGCGTTGCTAGTCGTGAGGGCTAGGTAAACACACTTCGGGTTGCATTCTATGTACATACATACGTATAACAAGTTTAAAATCGAAACAGTGGAAATTGCTAATTCAGGACAGCTATAAATTATGTAGTGTAGCCAACTCAGTCGCACCAAATACAAGGTTCAATCACTTCCGTATATTATTATTATCAGTAATGCTTAAAATCAGAGCAATGTTATATACTATTCATAAAAGTCTTATTAAGTTTGGCATTTTTTGTTTCTAACTTTTATGTCTCGTAATCCTTACGAGTCTCGTTAAAAATATTTTTTTCTTTCAGATAAAAATGTATCGGCTATCCCGTTTCAGATAATCGAAAGCTCCTCAAGGGAGTCGGGGAAAATGAAAAGAATGATAGGATCATAAGTATTGCAGACGAGTTTCTTTATTTCTGGATTTTATATACTATTTAAGCACTTATTAAATGCGTAGACTGTACATTTATTATTCGTGATAAAATGACTCTTGAGTTGTTAAGTAAACACGTTTCTCTTCTATCATCTGTATAATTACCTAGAAGCTATGGTGTAAAATATTTGTTTTGTAATCTTAAATTTTTTGCATAATAAGATAATTAAAATAATCTACTTATAAGCAATGAGTCAGTCCCATGTATGAGCAGTGGAAGGATAAAAAGGTTAGAAAAAAAAACATATTTGTAATTAGTGATTACATTCAAAAATCAATTACGCTATAATTGCACCATGATACGTACTGTAGGACGTGCTCCGGCCAGTTGGGATGACGATCTGCGAATGGCTGCGGGCAGAAGCGGGATGCGACAAGCCGAGGTCAGGACGCGATGGCGTTTACCAGAGGAAGCCAGAAGACTGATATAGGCTGATGATAATGCCGACGATGTGTACCGTGATTCAAAAATACACATAGCGCCATCTCTTGTCACGTTGCACGTAACTTAAATCAAGGAAATGCATTGCCTTTCATTTGCAACTCCTGTAATTCTGACATGGATTTTCCCCCAAAATTAACCCTCAAAAATAGTTATTCACACAGTAAACTATCGGACACTGCAGATGTTTTAGTCACTGCGCACTTTTGCGTGAATATAACTTGGTATGTGGAAATTTAGCAGTAAATTGGAACGTACCGTTTGTTTGTTCTATTACCTTTATCTGTCTGTGGATGTTTTAAAACGCAAAAGTGCACGTAATGAACCATGTTATCAATTGAAGGTGAGTTAGTAGGTGATAAAAAATACAGGTGATGGAGTGTGATAAAAAATACAGGTGGAGGCGGGGACTAACCTCAGTTGCGAATGATCATGCTTTCAAAAAGGCTTACTGCCAACCTATGTGATATTTTGCAGTGTTGCATTCCTCATTTAGTACTAAATATATGAGATCATAATAAACGTTGACAACTTGGCACTAAAAACAGTGACTCAGATAAAATCCCACGCATACTCATGCCCAATGCCGTGGGAGATAATGGCATAACACTACCAAGTTTTCGCCAAAGTAATCCCACACAGTGAAAATTGCATTAAATGCAGCATGACACATTATACAGCTTCTGATTCAAGCGTATATTGTTACCTTAATTTCATATTACTTCGTTATGTGCAAATAAAGCTATGTATATTTACCCATCAAAGTCCTGGGTCCTTGAAGATCCTGGATTCAAATCCCGGGTTTTGGATTTTTCTAATTTTAATTTTCTTTTTCTTATTTTTAATTTTAAACTATTGGATTTTTCTAATTTTAATTTTCTAGTCGTGGCCCGGAGTCTGAATGTGTGCCACCACTTAATCCATAGTGGGACGTAAACGTAACTGGTAAAACGGGGGTGGGTACTACACTCATCTAGCTATCTCTACGGGGAATAGAGGCGTGATGATACGTCATCAATTTTATCAGAAATAGCGAAGTTGATGACGAGGTGATGGTGTGAAATAATAAAAATAATACCGTAAAAATAATTAGTGTTTTTAAAAGTAAAGAGGTTAATACATATATAAAATACGTGATAAAGCGTCATGTAAGGTATAAACGATGGATGACTTGACGTTATGCTCTCTGACTAATATCTTGAAACAGCTGTTAGGATGAGCATTCCTGATTTCCCCTGGTAGTGCGTTGCAGATTAATAAAGCGGGAAAAATAAGCAGTTACCGCTAGAACAAGTTTACAGAACAGGAAATATTTACATAGACTACCTAATAAATAGTAATAATATTTGGCCCATGTAAATAAATGTACCAACCTTTGTAAAATTAACATTTTTTAGACATATCCTACAGTGATATGAATTTTATAAAATTCTCTTTTCTGGATGCATGGATATAACCTATAGACAGACAAGCTGAAACATTTCAGCAGGAACGTTTGACTGGCGATCCTTTTGTCTACACGACACATTTCTGAACGTAAGACATTGAATACAAACGGGACGCCTATCAAGGTACCTATGAGTACCTATCTAAGATCAGACATTTGATCGGGACTGAAACAGGGCCTATTTTTCGTCACTACCATCTTAAGGAATTTCCAAGGATGTATGCAAATGGGTGTAAAACTTTCGGAGACTTATATGTACATATACAATCAAAGACTATTATCCCAAGGACTTCGATGCAACCAGTGCGAGCTCATGGAGCTCTCCAAGGTCATCCCTATCTAAGGTAGTTAGATAGGGGTGATACGAATCGGGCTACTCGGCGTGTTCTGTGTGGTTGCTGCTACTACTCCTACTGTCGATGTAACCCCGTAGCTGCGATCCCAGACCCCGGGCCCGAGCCCGAGCCCGCGTCAACACCCCGCCCTTAGTGTTTTAAGGGTAAGGGTTGTTGTTCGTACCGACGCGAGAAGAACCTTCACGGACACAAAAGTGCACCCCAGCGAGGGTACTGTGAAATACAAGTGCGCGAGCAGGATGTGCAGTGCGACAGGGACGCCAA
>DWFO01004902.1:0-10973 GCA_018246595.1 Mimoniades nurscia nurscia
GGTTTACGAATCCAACAAGAACTACACAACTTCCCAGAAGATCAAAGATATGACGCTGCAAGAGTGATGTTTGGGTTAACTAATGTTTTACGCAACAAATGCGGCGATGATTTATCTTTGGTTAGCGCAGATCAATATGGTAGTTACATTGAGCTACCGGGTGGAAACGTCCGGGTTCCTTTAGGATACGTTGGGGTAATGGCCCCATTGTTACGTGGGCTACCAGATAATTGCATAAGATACAGCAAACCCGTAAATGTGGTGCGTTGGGGACGTGGTCAAGCGGGCGCTGGTCGTGCTTTAGTAAAATGTTGCGACGGTGAGGAAATGACAGCTGATTATGTGATATTAACAATGTCTCTCGGTTGTCTCAAGTGTCAAGCTGATAAATTATTTGCACCACCTTTGCCTGTGTGTAAGCTAGATGCTATCTGTAATTTAGGTTTTGGGCTCAGTGACAAAATATTTCTTGAGTACGCCGAGCCTTTTTGGGTATGTCACGAAGGTAATTTAAAATTAGCCTGGTCTGCTGAGGAACTACAATGCCGATGCGACTGGACCCGTGGTATTTGCTCAGTAGACGAAATGCCCGGAAGCAAACATGTACTGTGCGCTTGGGTTTCCGGACAAGAAGCAGCTGCTATGGAGTCTATGTCAGATAATGACGTAGTTGAAGGATTAACGCAGGTGTTGCGTAGATTTACCGGAAATCCTTGTCTTCCGTATCCACAGATGATGTTGCGGTCCCGTTGGGCTTCCGACCCACATTTCTGCGGTGCCTATTCTTACATGAGTTGCTGCTCTACTGTGAGCAGTCAATGTGAACTAGGTACTCCGGTGCCAGGCCCTTGTGATCCTCAACCACCGATTCTTTTATTTGCGGGCGAAGCAACTGTTCCAGGTTATTTTGCAACGGTGCATGGTGCACGGTTAAGTGGCATCAGAGAAGCTGAACGGATTGTACTACTCACCAAGAAGTTCGAAGGCCCTCCTCGTTGAATCATTTCATAAGTCTTATTGTCCATGTCTATAGGGTTTTTCCTTAAACATGCCTTCACAAACCTACTGTTAGAACCGAACAATATAGAAACTAAAACAAAAAATTGCTATTTTTCTTGAAAATATACCTTGGTAACGTATGTTAAACTTGAAATTTTATATGTACTTTAACACCGAACCAAATTATGTGAAGCGCAGTAAATACTCATCTTGTATTTAACAACTGACTAACAAAACTTAAAAGTAATTATGCAATCTTTGGAGGTATATGTAAATATTTTTTATAATCTGCAACGTTAACTAATGGGTACGATCTGGATGTATATGATCGATTACCAATGATCAGTTTTCTAGACCGTTTTTTTCTGATAAATTGGCCACTTTAAGCAGTCATGGTTAGATAGCAGTCGTTTAATCCTCATAAATATTCTAAAGTCGTACGTATATTTTCAGGGTTTACCTACTGCAACCTCAACCACTATATTTCCACACTCGAATCTGATTGTGTAAAGCCATACCACATCTGCTTACAAAGAAAAATTACGCTGAAGTACAAATTAGTTTTGACCAACCACTGGCAGTAGTTATCTCGACAATAGATATAAAAATATCTGACGAGGTAGAGAGGTGGTATGGAGATGAATTTAAAACTTATGTATATTGGAGCCCTTCAGCACTTTCTTTAAAAAAATTCGAATTTTCAAGGATCTAGTGAATTAGCAGGTAAGTTTAAAGAATAGAGTTTGCTTAAAATATTTTCAGGTCCATGTTAGATACCGTCAATGGTCATATCTCCCTACAAAATAAAATAATACTCTATTTCGTACTTGAGGGCATTATAGCATAGCCATGTTTGTAAGTATTGGTCAGACACCATACTTGATCAAGAATTTTTAGAGAAGGCACATTTGGCTAGTACCTCGTAGAAAGAATTTGCGCGACGATGGAGTCCCAACACTTGGATTTTGAAATTAAGATAAGCATCAAAGGCAATCCAACTTTAATGACTACGTTAATTTAAGTAAAAACACATTGCTCTGAAATATAACAAATATATGGGAAATGAAATAGGATCTACAATAAAAAAAACAATACTTAAAGATAACTGAATTTATTTCTCATTACAATTTTCTTCTTATATATAATGGAATTTAAAAATATACATAGACAAGTTATGTAAATACACTTTATCAAGACAAGTATAAGTTATTACAATGTATAAATTATTTATAACATAGGTACCTTACAGTATGTGAAGTATGTAATGAATAACTTATGCATGTTTCGTTTTGGTTGATGATGGAATATTAAATCGTATTAAGTACGATTGATCCTTAAGAACGAGGTAGATATTACTAATAAATGCTTGTAATGAATAATGTTTAACTTAACCTGTAAACATTTCCATTTACACTGGGTCTTTGGACAACAGGGCATAACTAGCCAAATAGACTTTTCATTGTTATCAATATGATATTATACACTATAGTTATTAAAGACTAAATTAATGTAGATTGAATGGATTTTATATCTGGAAAATTTGTTTTGCAACAAAATACGAAAGTAGTAGAATTATAAAAGCAAAATAGTAAAATGTACAATTAGTCATAGACAATTTATCACTAGGCTTAATAGAGAATTAGATATATAGGTATAGAAGTTATCTTACAAGGTTATAGATATCAAAGATAGGTTAAGATCTTGCTAATCACTACCAAAAAATAGTATATATAAGACAAATTGTTACTCAATACACATTTGGCCAGTATTATATTGCAATGATAAAAATATTTGGTATCTATTGTAAATTCATATCATAACAAAACACATACAAAATTGCATTTCAAAAACAAAAATAATAACTTGAGATTCACATCTAAGTTTTCAAAAAACTGAAAACACTAACTGCAAGGTTAAAATTTAGTGTTAAAGCATGTACAAGTTACAAGCTGCAGAAAACTAGTTAGTATTTAAAAAGACAAGGTCTGAAAACCTTAAAAGTAACTGGTGAAACGTGGGAATGTTCTTCATTCCTCTGACTACCTCTTCGGGGATTACAGGCGTGATGTTACTTTCTTACTTTCTAAGGTCTGAAAATTTTATTTTCATTTATGTAATTAATAAAGGATGCATAGAGTGCTGAATAAATAGGAAAATGTATATATACATCACATACAAAAAGTCAAACTTTTAAGAAAGCTTCCCCCATTCTCATTCGGTAAAATCAAATCCTCAAATTCAAATTCGACCGTATTGCTATTGTAGCTCCTCTCTCTACTTTGGACAGCATATGAATATGAATTATATGTGCTCTCTCTCCACGCAAACCTGATTGTGTACCACTGGTCTTTCCTCAAAATAAGAGGTTCTGCAAACTCTACATCACAATTAGAATCATATTCAATACTTTTGTTAATACTAAATTGCTTACTAATACTGCTATTCTCAGAATCACTTGTCACTAATACATTGAAATTCTCGCAGTATATATTTGTTCTGCTGGTGCTATTATAAAAATTTTGTTCAGGTGCCATTCTGGAGGGCACAATGAGAGAATTTATAAATACTGGTTTATTTGCTTTAAGTCTCGTTTGTATGCAGTTGTTGTGAGCATCAATTGTTGCTGGTGACATTGATCTCAAAGGGCTTCGGTAACATAGCCTCCATTGTAACATAATTGGATTTCGAGGTACACTAATAGTTGTCAAACAATTAATAGGCACCCTTTTTCCTGAACTATTGAAGTTTTCTATAAGATATCTAATATTATCTGATTCATAGGGCAGTAGAAGATTGTCTTTATCGTTAATAATTTCATTCAGTTGTTCCAATGACAAAACAGTAAATCGCAAATGTTTAAAAAGATCATTATTTAAGAAAATACTTCTTCTTTTCTCAAATTCTGTACTGTCATAATTCTCTTTGCACTGGTATAATGTCCATTTGAATACATATTTAATAAGACTTTCTTCGCTTACATTCATATTGTCACATTGTACAATTTTCTTCATACATTCTACTGAGATATTTTCTAGATTTTCTTCTTGGAGGACATAACTTGCATGTCCACAGAGCAGTGTCAATGCTGAATCAACAAGTTTGTTGTCTTGCATGTAATCAGAATAATTTAGGATTGTAATTATATTATCGACTGTCATATTAGATTGAATATATGAGACACATATATCAGACAGGTGCTCCAGTAAATATTTTCTTGAAACATATAACAATTCATATGATTCTTCTATTGATGATATATCAACTTTGTCTGTGTATATGTAGTTAAGCATCAGTTGAAATATTTCAGGCTCAACATCTGTTATCAATATATCATCATTAGACGATAAGGGCCCATAGAACATAGCTTCGAATACGGGGCTACTAATACCTAATATCAATTTGTGTGCTTTAAATTTTCTATTGGACACTGAGAAGCTGCAATCACTCCACTCAAATGACACCAATAATTTATTAACTCGGTCATACAGGCTGTTAGAATTAATACTGCTCATTTTGTAACCCATCTGAAAAAAAAAACATTTTAAGTTAATTATTGCAGTATGTTTTAAATTAATATAAAACAATTCAGGGATAGATTTTTTTAAATCATGAGATAATAACTTTGACAGTAATTTGAGTATACAACACAGTTTATGTTTTTACTTAAAGTAATATTCTAAATTTAAAATAACAAGAATGTTTATTCATGTACACATCTTATAGATAGAGAACAAAGAGTACTCAGTATTTTTCAAGAAGGGAAACCCGACACTGGCCCAGCTATTGCTCATGACGTTATGTGTATAACGGTACATGAATTCCTGTTTTGAATATAAAATAACCTTGAACTTGATAATGAGCACCGACATCGAACGAGAAATACAAGAATGCTCTAAACACATAATCAATTTAATGCTGATCTATGAAAATAATTACATAAATATAATATTGTACCTTGCCTTGTAAATATTTTATTTGCACAACACTGTTATTTCTTCTTCAATCTTTGTACTAATAATTAGGACTATTTATGTCGTGAATTCGAAAATGAACTTCGCTCTTGGTACGTTAGTCTTTAATGTGTGGATAATCACAAAAAATTAAATAAATAATAATGCTGCTTACAATACAAAATCTGGAAATGCGTTTACGTTTTATCTATGTATGTATAAGTACATAAATGGATGTATATTGTATATATCGTCATGTGTGTTTGCAAACAAGCAGAGGGGAGGACATAATGCCATCATAGACATAATATGATGAGCAATATCAATGTTGCCAATTTAAAATAAAAAAATGCTCTTCTATTCCGATGATTTAAAACTCGGTACGGAGTTACAGGTCATTTTTTTTGTTAGAAATAATAATAATAATAATAATAATATATTTTTTTAATTTCAGACCAAGGTCCATATTTTTTTGTTAGTATACAGGTGCTTAAAAAACTATGTTAATACTCGTAATAGGACATACACATACATCGAGGGGGTTAGTAATACAAAGAACTTACCCTATGTTAGTACTTAAACTAGGTACACAGACGCCTATTGGCGACAACGTGTGCACGATTCCAGCCCCTCCAGAGAGGGCTGTCCAGTTTGTACGCCAATGTGCTGAGGATAGCGTTGGTACTCTCCACTAGTCGACTCATCATAGACGCCATACGTTTGCGGATGATGGCGTAAAAGTCATCCACCTGCGTATCCGCGAACATGGCCGACGCGCTGCAGTGACGTGGTTTCCTCAGCACTGCCCTCAGCACATTATTGTACTGTACGCGAAGGGCCCTGAAGGTCCGCTGCCTGTAGTCTGTCCACAGACTGCACGTGTAAAACGTTTGGCAGTAAGCTCTAAATAGTGTGAGTTTAACCTGCTCGTCACATCGCGCAAATCTGCGGGCCAACATGTTCCCCCGGACCGACATCGCCCGCCGCTCCCTCTCCACGTCTAGGTCGTCCTCGAGGCTCTCATCAACCATGTGGCCAAGGTACCTGAACTCAGCCACCTGTTTCAGTGGGGATCCACAAAGCTGAAAGGTGGGCTTGTACTCATGTGGTTTGTTTTTTCCCCTAAAAACAAGGATCTCGCTTTTTTTTGCGTTGTAGCTGAGTCCATGCACCCCGGCATATTCCTCACAGATTTTTAGTAGCTTCCGGAGGCCACTAACCGAGGGACTCAGCAGAACCATGTCATCAGCATAACTAATATTGTTTATAACAACTCCATCGATCGAGCATCCGACGCCGGCTCCACTGAGCTCCCCTATCAGCTGGTTGATAAAAAGATTGAAGAGCCTCGGTGACGTAAGCCCTCCCTGCCTAACTCCACAACTCAATCTGAAGGGGTCACTCATTGCGTCACCCCATCTGATCATATTTGTCTGGTTGCCGTACCAGTACTGCAATAATGATGACAGCTCTGGTCTTATAGCGGTTTCAGTTCTAAGCTTATGCCAGAGAACCTTGTAGGACACCAGGTCGAACGCTTTCGACAGATCCAGAAAGCACGCATATATCGGCGTTTTCCTGTCTGTGTAGTAGCGTACAGTCTGCTTGAGACACATTATCGCGCTCTCTGTGGACAGTTCCGGTTTAAAGCCGAACTGAGCGTCGTGTATTTTGACAGCTTTACTTAGTTGTGTGTCAAGCAGACTGTCCAGCACCTTGGCAATAATGGTCGCCAGGGATATGGGCCTGTAGTTGGATCTGTCTGCTGCATCCCCTGTCCTATTTTTCACAATGGGCACAACCACTGTCCTCATCATTGCTTCCGGCAAATAGTTGTGTTCGATACAGACATTGTAGAACATGGTGAGGACTCTGGAAAGGTGCACCCCGGCATTCCGCAGATGCTCAACACTCAGGCCATCGTGTCCTGGAGATTTCCCACGTTTCATGCTTTTTACGGCATTTTCAACCTCGGATATGGAAAAGCGCACTGGATCTTGAGTGTCCACGGTGTCCCGAGTGACGTCATCCGTTTGACAGCATGTACTTAGGGGCTCAACTTTAAAGTGAGACTTGAACATATTCGCAATTTCGCGACTCCCACTTATGCCTCCTACTTCAACAGGAAGACTTGCCCGAACGTTTAATTTGTTTGTTTGTTGCCAGAACCTACCAAAGTTTTTCGACTTATGGCTAGTGGCCAATATGTCCATTTTAATCTGCTCTTCATGGTCCTGGCACCATTTGAGCTTACTTTTAAAAAGTTTACGAGACTTACACATATCATCATAAGTGGAACCACTGCTTGGCTTACCGACTGCAATCCACGATAGAAAACATAAACGTGCCCTCTCGTGCAGTGGCCTCACATGTTTGTTCCAACCTACAATAGATCCTTTGTTATTTTTCCACATAGTCTTGTGGCTAGAAATTGCTCCATGCTGTAGTGTGCGTACTATTCCTAAGTACATGCTATCAATTATTTGCTTATGCTCAGGCCTGCAGCACTTTGTGCCACTGCATTCAATGAATTCTATAGGAAGTACAGTCTCGCAGAAACTCTCATCACAGATATCAGTAAAAAGCTTTGTCTGATCACTATCCCTCTGGCCCCAAATTATTTTATTGTTGCTGTTATTGTATTTAAATGACTCAGAGCACGCATGTACTGGGCTTAAATCGCAACTAATTTCTAGAGGATAGTGATCAGACCACGTCACATTCTTTTTTATAGATATATATTCTATACAAGCCTTAGCCACACTGGTGACTAGACAATGGTCAAGCCAGCGCGTACAACCGTGCGCATCACTAACGTAAGTAAACGTCTCCCCATTATTCGGTAACAAGTCATAGTCAGCACAAGACCACTTTTGTTCAACACAAAACTGTTGCATTTCATAAATTTGTGGATCATCGGTTGTACAACTCATTTTCGATAAGTCCGGTTGCGATCCACCGCCAGTTGGTGTGCGTTTTTGTGGTGATCTTTGCACATTCATCATAATATTGCGCTTACGGTGGTCAACCGCAGTTCATCAATTTACTATAACACACAACTTTGTGTTCAGAGCGCCCTTGTGGACGAGTAAAACGTTTAGTGCGTATACTTGCGTGAAGTACTGTACTTAGCGTGCGGCGTATCGATGCGGGAAAGAGTTAAAAAATGACAACTGACTGTTTCCGCGGGGGTGAGGATGCGTCGCAGCGCTAGCGCTGAGCACTTTCAATTGTTTTCGACGCACGGGCGCACAATCAATACGATGTAATAACCGATTATCAATTAACACAAATTATATTCACTGGTAACTACTTAGAGTCTTTTTTGCAACAGCACTTGTGGAGATAATGTAAGCACACGTCTGCTCTGGGAGACGAACGAACGAACGATTGCTGTGATTGTTGTGTGAACGATTGTTGAATCTTACTGTATGTATATGTCTCTGTGACATTTCTTATCGTATTTTCTCTCATTATTTCACAATAAATCTTTTGTCTAAACTAACTTAAAATGTTAAATATCAAAACTTAACAAAAAAGTGGGTGGCTAGAAAATTCTCCCCCGACATGCTTAGTAAGCACGCATACTGTTTTGGTGATTATGCCTCATAAAGTCTGCTGCCTACTTCACGATCACCTTTTCCGTCCGTTCCAAGTCCATCCAGACATCACTTAGCTAACAATGGCTTCACTGATCTAGACCAGACTACGCCATTGTTTAAGCCCCTAATGCTGCTAGGGTGCGCTACTGTCGCATTATCTCTTGTTGTTGAAAGAGAGTAATTATGGTACTGCCTGTCGTGATGAAAATTTCTATAGTAAGTACATTGTGTAGTTTACAACAGCTACTTAAGTATTACATTTTGCGTAGATGCTTAACAGTTTATTATTGCAGCGGGTTTGAAATGTTTTTGTTTTTTATTAACATCCTGTTTTTATTACGACAGGCTAACCACGTATTCCATAGTGGGACGTAAAGGTAAATGGGAAAACGCGGGAATGTACTACATACACTCTTCTGCATAACTCTTCGGGGATTAAAGGCGTGATATTAGGTTGCGTTATTGTTATTCCATTTGTGGTGTTAATATGTATAAATTTTTGTTATATTGATGTATGTCACTTATCATCAAACCTTTTATAGTTTGGTACTTTCACTATTAGAGTCGACTCTACACTCAAAATGAAAAGGGTTAAGGCCATAGTCTTCCGTAGAGGTCACGCGTTGGTTGGTTGACTACACACGTCTTAGAGAGCATTGTAAGGAGCTCTAAGGGGTGCCAGTTTCCTGATAATGTTTTTTTTTTTCCATAATACGGCAAGTGCTATAAAATTATCTTAACACGCAGTTTTTGCGAAGAGCGCGTCAAAATATGAATATATAGTACTTATATATACATTGAATCTAAAGTCTATAATATTCAATTTAAAGTCTAAAGTCTACTAAGTCCACTTCCAAAGACACAACACAAATTCAAGTGTTAGTAAATTTTGCCAATAAGTGTGTCTATTACAAGGAACACAAAACGCCGTATTGTATGCGGCATGAACACAATACACACAACATGAACGGGAACTAAAGGAGCAGTCATTTCATCCTTCGCCGCGCGCACATTTCTTCTACATATATTGGCAGACAGATACCTGCTTATCAGAATAATAACGTCAATTTTCATTTTGTTAGGATTTATTTCATATTTTATTGTGTTTTTGTTCATTTACCTACGTATGCAGCATGAATACATTTTTTAAATATTTTTTTATATCTATGACATAGTGCTTTGGATTTTATGTGGTAAGTGGCTCAATCTTTATGGACAATTATTATTTTTCAATATTTTTTTTTATATCATGTTAACTATAAGTTCAAGATTCGGTTTCATTAGCAGCGGTTCATCTATTTCCGCTGCAACAATAAATTCCACAAACCATCAGCAATAGATTTTATTGTCAAGCAGCCCCTGTCGTGAGACTCATATCCAACGGGAACGATAATATGGGTTGACGAAATTATTAATCAACACGATGTATATACCTTTTTTTAAGTATGCAATATCTTTAAAGGCATTCGCATTTATCAATATACAATTTTTCTAAACTTTTACAAACAACAATAATTTAATTTAATTCCTAGCGTTGTCTTTCATCTTATTTAACTTAAGAATATCCATACAATTCCCTATTACTAACATTTTCAAAATATTATTTGCACAATTTTCTTTGTATGTGACATACACAATAAAAGAACCCATTGTATAATGAACTGAAAGTAAAGTTATAAAACGGAGATAAAACTGGGTTACATGGAACTTAGAAACTCGCATAAAAATAGAAGTTTTGAAGTATTGTGCAAATATGTACGGTTGCTTACAATACTGGTTAAAATAGAGATGCATTAAAATTAAAATAATAGAGTACAGACTAGCAAGTTTTGATTGTTATAAATAGCGGAAATTTCCTTTGAAAATATATATCATTTATCTGTCACGTTGAATATATAATGTATTTTTAAAACTACCTTTTTATATGAATTTATATTTCTTTCTTTTGGACAGAGATATATGGAAACCAGTTTGAAGTTATTTAGTGAATTTGTATTCATTGATAGTCGATATTTCATACCACAGGTGCCCAAAGTGGTCCAGGTGGACCCCCAGGAGTCCACAGACAATTCGTCAGGGGTCTATGTTGGCGTGAAAAAATAATAGGAGTGCACAAGTAGTAAGTGGGGGTCCACGAAATTTATTTGGTTTCGATAGTACAGAAGAAAAATGTTGACTTGCTTTCACCCCAATTTAGATAGGCAGAAAATATTAGAAGCTCAACGACTGCTCTTTGTAAAAACTTGTCGTTACAAACCTATTAACGAAAAAAAAGAGCAGATTGATCATCACGGAACGGGGAGATTATTATTCCTAACCAAATTAAAGCCAAATATTGATAATTTGCTATCTATTCATCAAGTTCGTCCCTCTCATTAATTTTTTTTTTTAATTCTTAATTTTCATTATTTCTTACGTTATT